>JACEFO010000082.1:0-24384 GCA_015342445.1 Digitaria exilis
AATACAAATACCAAGGATCGTACAAATCACTTTCTTTAAATAATTACTCCTGCTTCCAGAAATTATATGATGTTTTTTAGATTGCCATTATCTTGAGGAAAAGAAAAATAAGTTGAGCAGGATACTTCTTTCTTAAATAATTACTCACTTACTTCCTAGAAATTATATATGAACTTTTTAGATTGCCATTATTTGAGCAAAAAGAAAAGGAGTAGTGAGCAGGATACTTCCGCGTACTCTTGGAACGATCGACTTCACCTGTTCACACGTCACTTTGAGCCGCCGCGTCGACGGTGTCGTGTCATGATTCACCTTCTTATAGCCAACATCGCCAGCCTATCAGTATCAGAGGAAGAAACGACAATTAGTAGGAAAAGTCTGGATCATGTTAAACAGAGAGAAGGTATCCTGTAAGGTTGCTATCGCTCCTCAAGAGGTTGATCGATCGATGATACTGGATTCAATTAAAAGAGAGAAAACTGTGTGTGGTTGCTATCGCTTTCTAGATCAGTTTGTGTCGGGGAGTGTGGTACTGGACACTTGGGTACCGCAACAATTGCCATAGGTAATCAACTCATCATGGAAGAACAAATGAAATAATCAATCAGCTTAGTTCTCTACGAATAGGATCAGACGGCTACCAATTGCTAAAGTTTTCTACAATGTAAAAATGAAAATAGTTCTCAAAAGTTGCTGCTTTTTTCTGAGGGTTTTCTCAGGCTCAAACAGATGTCTGCTACTGCTTTTCTTTTTTTGAGGAGGGTAACTCTTTATTCATTGATAGATTATAAGAGTTGCACTCACGAGGCAGATTTATTAAAACTTGTCTATCAAACTCAGAATTAATCATTGTCCTTACGACAGTAAGGCGAGGCGAGGTGCACACCCCATTCTGCAAGCGAGTATGGCCGCGCGGCAAGGCAACGTCTTTACACATATACCTTACCCTAGATATATGGAGTACTAAAACAACCTGTTGCTGCAAGTTTGAGCCATATAGTAGACATCCTCCCACTTCCAGTTGTCCTTGTTCCTTGTAGGGATGCAACCCTCTGCATGTTTGAAATAAGTTTGTGAAAATAGTGAGTGCTAATGATTTGTAACAAGTCAAACAATTTTGTAATATGATTAATTGAATAAATATAGATGTGGATCGGCTAAAATACCTTCTTGATGGCTTGACTCTCTCTTTTCTTCTCTCTGCCAAGCAAACAAGCTGCATAAATTCATTCTGGTTTCCCAGCGCGCAGCCCTTCTCCTTCGCCCGGCATGCGCAGTTCGGCTTTTCCCCTATTCACTGACATGCTTTTTTTTCCCCACGCACGAGCCCACCTCGCTCGTACGGCATCCTCCCGATGGCCTTGGCGCATTTATGAGATGTCATACGCAAGACGGGCATGTCGCGAGGGAGACGCCACGATGGGAAATCGCCTTCACACCTAGGTGACCCCGTGAGAAACATGGAATAAATTGCATGTTTTGCAATAGCATGAGCATCCATGCTGGTGTGGCCATGAGCAAAATTAGCTGTTTCAAAATGCGCTGCTCTAGATTGTATCTCCCTGGTGATTGTGGGCCATGTGGCCATGAGCAGGCATTCCATCCTCCTTGATTCCTATCACATTAATTAGCATTGTCACATGCTAGCCTGAAGTGTTGCACCATGAGATCCGTTGCCAACTTAAGGCCTTCCTTGCATGCTATAACCATGACGTTGTCTGCATTTGAGTAAAAAAACCACCAACGTGATGCTCCCATAAAGTTACCTGCAGCTTCCCTAGCAATGTAGCCACCACAGTCTTTCTTGAATTTTTTGAAGTGGCTGCATCGACCGTGTTTTTAATGAGGCTAGCGGTGGAGGGATCCACCGAGGTGGAACACCCAAGGGTCTCTCTTACTAGTGCCACCTGCTCCATCTTAATCTTCTCCAGCTTAGCTATAAAATTGTTGACAAAATAGAGATTAGATAAATGACTCTCAAAAAAGTTCTCGTGGATCGCCTTCCTGCGAGCATACCAGATGGGCCCTAACAGACCACCATCCTCATTAGTTTGTCATGATTTAACAAGTTAAATATAACCATCCTCTAAAGCTCGGCCTCTTGGATTTCACTCATTAGTTGTGTAATTTCCTCAAGTTCCAGAGCCCACACACATATCACCATGTTGCACTCTATTAACGAGTGCATCTACAAATCCAATCCAACAAACAAGTGTGTAAGGAAAATGGCCCTAGGCCATAAGTTTGTGATTTTGGCGATTGATTGACAACATAATCATTGGGACTAACAATTTGTCGAGATGATATTTGTAGATATTTCTAGGTCCCAAGAATATTTTGGAAGCCATCCAAATGCCTATATAACCAATATCCAAATGGTGGTTATCCAAATTGAAGCCATCCAATTACGTAGAAAAGTGTGTCCAAAAGATGGCAATGAAGATAGAAGAAAAGACCCACGAAGAAGCAATGAAGAATTACAAAATGCAGAGGCATTGACTGAATCGATGGTGTGACCGTCGAATTAGTCAATGGTCCATCGAATTAGTCGATGGTGGTTGTAGACCGAACGCAGAGGCGTCGACTAAATCGATGGTGTGACCGTCGAATTAGTCGATGGTCCATCGAATTAGTCGATGGTGACTGAAGACCGGTGTGCGTTCGTCTCTGGTGGGCACCGACTAAATCGATGGTGTGCCCGTCGAATTAGTCGATGGTCCATCGAATTAGTCGATGGTGCAGTAGCCGTTGGAGTTCAAAGATTCAAAGAAAAAACGGGACGACGACTAAATCGATGGTCCCTCATTTGCACCCATCGAATTAGTCGACGGTACGCAGAAAACTGGCAACGGCTAGCAACGGCTAGTTTCTTTGGCTGAGGCTATAAATATGGGTTACCTCGGCCATTTGAAGTGTGCTTGAGCTGGGAGAAGCTATTGGCAAGTGTTCTACACATTCTTAAGTGCTCAATCCACCAAAGTGCTAAATAGAAGATCTAGGTGATTAGCAAAGTGCTTAGTGCTAGTCTAGACCCTTTAGCGCATCTCTTAGGTGTTTAGCCTAGAGTTTAGCGAGGTTTGCATACCTCTTTGCTTACCGGTGCTTGCACGCACCAAGTGTTGTAATCCGGGGCTTGTAGTCTTGCGAGACCCTCCAACCGAGTTTGTGGAGAGGCCGCCGGTGCTTGTTGCAAGGGAGGAGAGGCCCTTGGCGTTTGGCCGAAGCTCTACCAAGTGGAGGCAGCGAGGAGCATCCGGGGAGGGACGAGCGGAGACCCACTTGCGCGTGTGGGAAGTCCCGTGGTCACCCACGGAGTTACTCGAATGTTCCGGGGGAGTTTTGCCCCTTGCACGAGCATTCGCCTTTAAGAGGGGCTCCAACTAACGGAGGATTAGTGGAAGCTCGTGAGCTTTCCGATACCTCGGTAAAAAATCGTCGTGCCGGGAGTTTGCTCTTCTCTACCCCTTTAAGGCTTCCGCATTTCATACTTGCACTACTTTCCGTATTTACCTTCCCGTAGACTTTGCATGCTAGTATAGGATATGGACCTAGTGTGCAAAAAACTTTGACCGTAGAATGGATAGCATACTTAGTAGAAAACCTGAGCACTTTTAGATAGGAAGATTGAAATAGGTTTTCCATATCGTTGCAATTAGGAGCCTTAGTTTTATCTAGAGACATCTATTCACCCCTCCTCTTAGGTGTCACGGTCCCTGCAAAGTGCGGTCGAGTAGCCATGTTCCTTTGGTACGAGTACATCACATGGCAAGGGAGTGATGAGCAAGACTCCACAGTAATACATGTATTTTTTATTGGTGAAGTCTCTCTAGCATGACCTGTTTAGAGAGACTTCCATTCGCTTCCATCATAATAACTTAGAATATGATTCACCAGCAACACTTTACAATGAACATCCTAGATGCTGAATGAACTAAGAAAATCACCCCTTTTCATGGTGCCTTGCCGTAGAAATCCCCTTGTTTCCAAGTGCAGAGGGGGTATATCCATAATTTCCTCAACATCATATGGGTAGAAACACATCACGTAGCTTTTGGACACCCATGAGGCCATTTGTGTGATCTATCAACTCACTGACCATTTCTTGGACGATTAGCCACAATCCATACTAATGGGGCAAACCTGATTTGCTCAAATCCAATTCATATGGCATAGGTATGTTGATTCGCTAGTTTGAGATCCTCCTAATTAGTCCCCTCCCTAGAACTTCCATGCCATCAAGTTTGGATCACCATCTCTAAGAAGGAGACAACCCTAGAGTAGCATCTAAGAAGTTCTACATTAGGGAAGCACACTGCTTTTAAATTCACGCACTTAACGAGCTCTAATCTATTAATGCGCCAAACTTTCTCAATGTACCTACAACCTAGGCCTCCCATGCACTTTGGTTTGATCATCTTCATCCCAAGCACCCCCAACACATTTTCCTTTTCCATTCTTTTGCTACCCCACCAAAAATTCATCAATAAACCATTGAAAGTGATGACATAAGCCTCTAGGGAGCTTAAAGAAAGACATCAAGTAAGTACGTATAGCATGTTCCACTGATTTAATCAGTACCTCCTTGTCACCACACGACAAGCAGCTGCTCTAGCCTGCCCTGGACCTTATTCCCCAAACGATCTCCAATATATTTGAAAGCCCCATTAGTGGAAACACCCACATTTGTCATCATGCCTAAGTATTTTTTTTCACTTAGAGATTCATTATGGACATCGACTAACTCCCTTGATCACCTCTTTGAAAAGACTATTTGCAACCCTTTGCAAAATTAATTGTGACTTGTCCATATTAATCCTCTGTCCATAAGATTGACAATACAAGTTGAGTACCTCCTTGATCTCCTATGCACTTTCCCTATTAGCTCTGGAAAAACAGTTGGTTGTCGTCTGCAAAGAGTAAGTGAGACACCACTTGAGCCGATTGATGCCACTTTAATCCCATTTAGTACAGATGACTGATTCATAGCTTTTAACATGCACGAGAAATGGATTGAATCTCCTTGTCCAATACCCCTTGATTGGTTTGAAACTATCAAGTCTATCACCATTAAAAAGAACATAAAAAGAGGTAGTAAATACCAGACACATCACTGTCTCAACCAAACATTGGTGGAAGCCCAATCAACGCATGATCTTGCGTAGATAGTCCCAGCTCAACTCGTTCATAAGATTTTATCATGTCTAACTTTAAAGCACAACATCTAGATTCACGAGGCCCTTTTCCGCTTCATAAAGTGCAGACATTTCATATGTTGAAATTATGTTATCTGTATTATGACACCCAAGAACAAAAGCAGACTGTCTCTGTGATATAACCTCCACAAAATTTTCTTAAGTCTGTTTGCAAGAACTTTTTGAGGAGACCTTATGCCATAGCGTTGCAAAGGTTATAGGCCTAAACTGGCCCAATTCCTGGACATTTCTGTCATCTATCCATATTGGTGTTTTTCAACTCCGTGGTCCTATTTCTCCTCCTCCTTCTTGCTAGCTCGGATATGGAAAAAACCTTGTGTTTCTGTCACTTGTAGGAAGATGTAAAATTCTGGAGCGTTGCCTCCACATTATTTCTTCTCTATGGTTCAATTTTTGAATTTTCTCCTTGATCTGTGCTCTACATGAGTTGAGTCATCCGCTTCAGGTCATACTGTAACCACTCTAGCTCTTGTTTCAGCCTGCATAGCTCCCGCACGTACATGCCCAAATTTTGTTCCTGTCACACCTCATAAGGTAGAAACTTTCTTCAATTTTCTCGGTAATTCCCACAAGGTTGTTTCATTGTTCTCCTTCTACCATGACTTAGTCCAAAGATACGGCTGAAAAAGCTACGGCTGAAAAAGCATTTCAACTCCTCCACCAATTGACAAATTCTCAAAATGGATTGAGGTTTTTTCCCGTTGGTCAAAGCTATGGCTGAAAAAGAAGTTCAGTTTCTTCAAGAATTGATCTTGCGCTTTGGAATCCCGAACAAAAATATTACACGATTCGGGTACCACTTTTTACTGGCAGTAAGTTCTAGGACTATTGCGGAGATCACGGTATTGAGGTGCGCTATGCTTCAGTCGGCCACCCCACGAGCTAACGGCAAGGTCGAACGAGCCAATGGGCTTAATACTTGATGTGGCTCAAGGCAAGGATGGAGAGAACCCTGAAGAAGGCTGAAGGCCGATGGATGAAGGAACTCTATCCAGTTGTTTGGGGACTACGGTCTCAACCCCAGCAGAGGCTACAGGACAATCTCCTTTTCTTCATGGTTTACGACTCTGAAGCTGTCCTTCATGTTGATGTTATGCACAACACTCCGCGCGTTGAAAAATTTGACGAAGCCATGTCTGATGAACAATGGATGATTGATGTTAATACTGCTGAGGAAGCTTGATTAGCAGCTCTGCTTACATAATACAACATATCTTCAAGGCATCAGCCAATTTGATGACAAGCATGTGAAGAACAGACCTAGTGTTGCGACGCATCCAAAACACGGCAGGTCACTCAAAAACTCACCTCGCCATCGGATGGTCCTTTCATCGTCTCCGTAGTCCTCAAACCAGGAACATATCGCCTCCAAACTGAAGATGGTATTGAATTGCCAAACCCTTGGAATATAGAACACTTACGCAAGTTCTATGTGTGAGTTCTTTAGTGTACAGCTGTTTCGACAGCCAGAAGTAATCTTTAGTGAATGAAATTATTTGTTGCCTTCATTTTCACTTCTAAGATCTTTGTGTTACATACACTTTGTTTTAATTGACATTGCGGAAAGTTTGTCTGGGTTCTTTCGAGGCCATAACGGACAAACTCTCATGCATTTTATACGCGGAGCACCTACAATAGGTCTATCCGGGGTTCTTCGAGGCCGTCAACAGATTTTGTTCCCTACTTTTTCCGCTCATAGGTGGAAGTATTAGGCTTTAAGCCACTGCTCTGGGGTCCTATTGTGTTCTTTTATAAGGCCATATACAGTTTGTTCCATTGTCCCCCTTTAGGGTATATTTACTTTAAAATATAGCTATGGCTATCGAAATCCTGCCTAGGTTCCTTCGGGTCCACAACAGGGTTGTTTTTTCTGGTCAAAATATACAATAAACATGTTTTTTGACTAAGTCTTGTCCTACAACAAAAACACCCCAAGGGTTCTTCGCAATCCTTGGATTTTTTCTTCATAATGCATATATACATTCACAGCATTCATCATCCTCATTGCATGTAGGAATAATAATAGTTATTATTACATAACTATTTGTTCAATACATATAGTCTTTACAATTTCAAGCTCTGCGCAATCGCCTTGGCGACTGGCTTTGCTTCCTTCTTCGGGTTCCCGAAGTCTTCTTCAGTGCAGTTCGGCTCTGCACCCTTCACACATTTGGAAATGTCTACTTCGGAGTACCTGGCCTTGATCACCGCTAGCACATGAACAAGCCAGGCCTCTGATGACTTCTTGATAAAAGCTTTCAGTTGGCGAGGCAGCGACCTTCAATCGGTCTAGAAACGATTGCAGAGCTATAGGGTCTTCGGGAACTAAGGCCTTCACTAATGGATTCATGGCTTTCTCCAAAAAGCATGACGTGCTTGGTGGCCTCCACCAAATCACCATCCAATTTTCTTCATCTGCTGGATTGTTTCCTCCATCTCCTCCAACCTCTTGGAAGCCTCCTGCAGTTTCTCATCCAAGACCTTCTTATGGCGATCTCTCGCGCAACTTAACAAGCTCTTCAGATAGTTGCTTGTTATCATCACGCGCCTCTTCTGGATCCTTGGCAGCTTTCTTTTGCAGCTCTAAAACCTGGATCAAACTGCTCATCGACATCTTTGCACTGTTGTATTGCGGTGGTGAGTCTTTTTTGCCAGATCTTCTTTCTCCGCCGAGAGGATTTTTATGCTTTCCTCTCGATGGGTCGCCAAGTCAACCAGTCCGTCAGCTTACTCTAGACCATGGCTATTTGTTGCTGAGAACCTGATACACAAATATATGAGGTTGTTTCAGTTCTGGAATATGACACTCAGTACAATTCTTGGATATAACACTCAGTACCTTTGAGTTTAGTCCACACAGTGGTCAGCTTCTTTTTCATGTCATCCCTCTCGGACGACAACTCCTTCACCCGCAAATGCAGTGTGCGAATTAGATTGGCATCTTCGATCTCCTGGGTGTGCCGCTCCGCGCTCCTTGTCCAGTTTCCTTTTGAAGGCGTTCTGCCTTGGCATGCATCAGGACAATCTTGCGGATATAGTCGGTCTTTTTGGTGTGATGCCTCACCAACCAGTACCAAATGCTCGCTCAGTACCGGTTATAACAACCGCGTACTGATTGGCATGTCCATCAGTACTGGATTGGTAGTACCGATTGTATAACCGGTACTGACAGGGGCTTACCAACTGGTACTGGAGCCCTTTTTCCTATGATGGCATCCAGCAATTATTTCAAATGTAGAATAACTCGATCGTTGGAGTACTCGTTACTGCATTCAGTAAGTCCACACTCCAAGGACAATTGAATCGAATAGGCTACGCAAGCTCCACGTCACTGCACCCGTTCCTTGGGTGACTCAACTATGTGACAAATTTGAGTGCTAGCAAGTGGCGAGCCAGGATAAAAATCTACCTATGGCGAACCTACAACTACTTATGATTTATATAAAAAACATAATATGACCAAAGGTCACACTTCAATATATATATTTTATCATCATCCAGCCCTTTAAATATCTTTTTTCTTGGTGTAGTATACCATTAAATAATTGAGCCATTCATCATACATCTCATTGCAAATATGGTATAAGCAACATATGCAAGTAGGGACAGGGTTGAATTAATTTTTCCCTGTATGAGATGACCAACTCTTTAACCTTCTAATTTTTTCCTAACCCTGCTTGGATTTGCATATGAGTTTGGGCGTCCGACGCCCTGCTCCCCATCCTTGGGCCGTCCGATGCCATTGAGCGCGACTGGCGATCGCGCGAGCCGAGGGCGACGACCGACAAGCGGCGACGGCGCCCAACCGGGATTGTGTGAAGATGAAGCGGTGAAAGAGTGCGTGAGGTATCGATTGGTTTCCACTTTCTAGAATCGAAGATTCATATTCTAAAGACTAAAAGGCTATATAGGCTTTGTTCTTTTCAGTTTTGCCTCATGGGCCAAAAGACCATTTGCCTAAAGCTAGGCCAACATAGCTCATGATACTCATGAAACGCTATCTACTAGTCTTCTTTCTCCTCAAAACAGCATGCTTAAGCACAACAGCCATGGCGACGCAACCTCTACAGGCAAGTGGCGCGGGTCCGGGGATATGGGGAGGGGGGTTTTCTATGAGCGGCAGGTATAGACCACATGTAAGCCCTCTACTCCTATACAAACAAGTCTAACAATATGGAAAGACACATATCATGGAGTCTGAAGAGAGTGACTACTCTATCATGCATACCAAACGGTTAGACAATGGGCTCTAGGGGAGGATCCAACGTGGGGGGCGGGGGGGGGGCACCCAAGAAACTCCATTGGAGCCTCTGTAAGCCTTCCCAAGAAATTTTGGCCATCGATGAAGAGGAGGATGCAAAGGATGAGGAGGAAGAAGAGAAAGAGAGAAAGAGGAGAAAGAATGAAAAAAGCCCCCCAATCACATATCTGGTATCTGCCCCTGACTATATTTCCCATATATTACAGTGCATGATCATCGATCACCAATGCAAAAATCTAGTGATCTTACCAAAATAACTATATGCAATAACATAGATATCTAGTGTATCTTCCGTATCTTTACAATATACATAAAGATACAATGTGATATTGTTAAAGCATATTCTAATTAGGAAGGGAAGAAGAAAATATTTGTTATGTGCATCCAGGCCACTCTTGGTCATATTCATTTATAACTGAAAAACAGAGAAATCAAATGGCACATCTCAAGTAAATCTGGAGTTTTGGTTTATATAGATGTAAATTGCAGTGCCATATATTATTACTTATATTTATAGCATGCTGTATTGTGAACCTCTAATTTATTAGCATCTATAATCAAATTCTCAATTATTTCACTCTAGTTTTAGCAATCAATGAGCGTATCTCTGGTTACTTTTACATGTGGAAAATAAAACATTCCAGCCTCCACATCCATCATATGTGTTGAGATTAAATCTTCACCTAACCCTACAATTTCAGGACGTCTTTCTATAAAGCATCTTTTTTCCTTTGAGCATTTAAACAAAGCATCTTTTTTCATATATATATAAAACATCTTGGCCCGTCCACACCACACATCACCACGCAGTAGCACAAAGACAAGCTATAGCTAGCACACCACCAACCCAGCAGCTATGGCGGCCAGCCAGCACCACCACCTCCCCCTCCCCCTCGTCTCAGCCATTGTACTTTGCCTCGCCACTCTCGCCGCCGCCGCTCCCACCCCCACCTTGCCCCCTTCGCCATCGCCGGAGCCGGAGCCGGAGCCGACGGCGTACCAGATGCTGGAGCGCTACAACCTCACGCAGGGCATCCTCCCGGAGGGCGTGACGGGGTACGTCCTCAGACCCGACGGCTCCTTCGAGGTGTACCTCCCGGGAGACTGCAGCTTCCGCGCCGGAAGCATTCAGGTCCGCTACAGCAGCCGTATCGCCGGTAGCATCCGGCCGGAGTCCATCACCGGCGTCGAGGGGGTCAAGGTGAAGCTGCTCCTAGCGTGGGTCCAAGTGACTCAGGTCGACCGTGACGGTGACCAGCTCCGGTTCTCCGCTGGCCCCATCTCAAAGTCCTTCCCCGTTGAGACTTTCGCCCACAGCCCACAATGCAGCTGATCCGAGGGCATTGTAGTCAGTGCCTGTGGAGGACTGAGTCTGCTTTGTAATCTCTCTCTCTCTCTCTCTGTTTTTTTTTTTTTTGAGGAAATCTGCTTTGTAATCTTGCTAGGATTATTTGGTTACAGAAAGCGTTGACGAGGCTAGAAATCATGCATCGAGGCCTTGTTTTTTAACCATGCTGTGATTGTTTTCCCCTCTCCTTAATTTTGCAAATCGTTACATGGGAAAGAGAGGTTAACGTTTTTCTAGTGGTATAAGCTCTGGCTTATCTTGGGCATGGTCATTTTAATGCCTCCTCGAGTAAATTCTTTGAGATGCGTAACGGGTGAAATGGTTTTACATAGGCTATTTTTAGCGACAACGTATCCTATGGAAACCAACCTCTTCGTGGAAACTATGGAAACTAAAATCTAGGCCACACGATTTTGATCCAAGGAAGCGACTAGATCAGGTGGGAGAGGTGATTTGCAAAAACATCTTACAAATCACCCCTCCCACCTCCCTTGACTTTTGCAAATCACCCCTTCTACCTAATCTGGATGAGCCCTTGCATCAACATCGTGTGGTCCAGATTGAAGTTTCCATAGTTTTCATGGGAAGTTGGTTTGCACCAAATATGTCCCTATTTTTAGTTTTGTATCTTGGTACTGTATTCGGTAGTCAAGAATCTAAAACGAACGAGAGTAGAACCTACCATCACCAACTGACTTTATTATTTTTGAGTAGTGACGATAATTCTAAGTAAAATCGTTAAAAAAAAACTCTTAAATATGGTAGTAAAGAATCAGGTAGCATTGTGCACTCAATATCCTTAGTCCTTTTGTGAAAAGCTTGAATATAAAGCTTAGTGGTCACATTGGGTGGTCAATTTTATATGCAAACACAGCCCGAATAAAGTGATCTAGAAGGCTATCATAATCTGTCTCATCCATATATGTAGGGCCCATCTAAATGTAAGCCCAATAATTCTTAAGTCCAGCTTGTAAAGCGCTGCTGGCTGGCCCATGCTCTTGACTTTAACATTAACCAGGATACTACTACTCACGCTCACGCAGTCACGCGCGTGCTATTTTAAAAATTCAAATCCATAAACTCCATAAATTCAAATCCGAATATATAATGCCCTTTAAACAATTCCACACGTCCAACAATTCTTTCAAGTAGAAAAACTTCGATCGTTGGAGTACTCACTGCACTCAATAAGTCCACACTCCAAGGACAGTCGATCGAATAAGCTATGCAGCCACCACGTTACTGGCATCCGTTCCTAGGGCGACTCATCTATAAGAGAAGTTTGAGTGCTACATTCTATGCAGTGGCGGGGCCAAAAATTTTAGGTGGGACGGATCTAACATAAGTGCACCCCCCCCATTCGCATGTAACATTTATATTGAAATCACACAAGTAAAATCACAAACTACAAATATATGTATGACAAAGGTCTCAAGTTGATCTCTTATATTAGAACGTTCAAGGTCAGAGAAATCTTAATCATATATTTCAGTCAATCTAGCAATCTTTTCTACGTCAAACTTAGCAAAAGAATCTTGATTCTTGAGCCTTGAGCACAAAGCACATGACATGGGCGATTTGAAATACAAAGGGATTTTACCTCCTATTACCAATTTTTTTCTTCCCAATTGGAAGGTAGGCCCTCGCCCCACGCCGACGCCGATCAGGACCGTGCTCTGCGACTGCTCCTCGGCATCAGGGCGCTGCCCTCTTCCACGGCCGCGTCCAGCACCGGCGGGCTCCTCGCTGCGGCCAGGGGCAATGCCGCTGTCCTGGCCTTGCCCTCCCACCCCTCGTGGGCCTCCTCCATGGCGGCAGACGGAGGTGGCGACGTGCCCCGCACTACCGTCCCCGCCGACTACGGCCGGACAGGGAGGCCGCTAGGCTTTGGCGGCTGCCGCCGGATGGGAGGGATCGTGCTCGTACGGCGCGGAGGAGAGGAGTCGGGGTCGGGCCACGTGCGTCGGCCGTCGAGGGAGCGAGCAGGGAGGGGGCGGTGGAAACCGAAAAAGGTGGGCTGCTGCTGGGCCTTTCTTATTGGGCCTTCTCCAGTTCTCCACTTAACCTAAAATCCTATATCCAGCCCAAAATTTCCCATCTCGTCTTCTTCCTCCTCCAGATCGCTAGAAAAACTCCACAGGAGGTGGCGTTCCACTCCGGCGGTAACTGGGGCAGCTGCCCCACCCTGCTGTATGGGTGGCTTCGTCTCTGACTCGTGTGGAATGAATAATCTAAATCTATTACTGAAAGTTTTTTTGACAACACAGTGCATCATTTGTCGTGGTAAATCTGCTGAAACATCTTGTCAGAGTTTATAAAATTTGACTACACACCGTACAGTATGGGTAAATCCAATCAACTGAATATATACTTGACCTCTAAAACCAACTGATCGAATAGTCACCAACACCAACCATAAGGTATATCGGCATTTTTTTTTAGAATTGGACTGCAATTCCGGCCTTACAATTGTATAAGCACTAGTACAAATTCAGTCTTATCAAATGCCCCTTCACAGCCGGTTTGTTCAAAACCGGCTGTAAAGGATTATCACAGCCGGTTGGAAATGGAACCGGTTGTGATGCTCTCATCGTAGCCGGTTTGTATTACCAACCGGCTATGATGAGTGTGTCGATCATCATAGTCGATTGGAGTCACGAACCAGCTGTGTTGATCCTCATCGTAGCCGGTTGGAGCCACAAACCGGCTGTGCTGATCAACACGGCCGGTTCTATAGCAATAGACATTCGACAAATACAATTTCAAAGTACAATTCGAAGCCCCGTTCAAATAAAAAAGTTGTGAACTATAAAGTTTCATAACTTTTCAAGATGTACAACTTTTATATTAGTCATTTGTTCATATGACAAAGTGGTAATAAAAGTGTTCATAAATCCTACATCTCTCACATTAGTTCCATGAGGACCAAACTAGAAGAGAGATGTACGATTTGTGAACAAATTTATTATCGCTATATCGTATGAGGAAATAACCAATATGAATGTTGTAGGTTTTGGAAAGTTTATGAAACTCTATAGTTCAAAAATTTTGTATTTGAATTCATCTGGTCAAGGAGAACC
The DNA here is from genome assembly GCA_015342445.1 of Digitaria exilis. NCBI lineage: Eukaryota > Viridiplantae > Streptophyta > Magnoliopsida > Poales > Poaceae > Digitaria > Digitaria exilis. The sequence continues at coordinate 13,903 of JACEFO010000082.1, forward strand.
AAGTTTGAGATAATTCAAATTTGAAATTCAAATTTTGTAAACGACCTCGGATGGAAAAACGACCAATATGAAAGTTGTATATCTCCAAAAATTTATGAAACTTTGCAGTTGATAAATGTTTTATTTGAATTCGTTTAGGTCCTCAAACAAGCAATTTACACTCGGTTTCGTATAATATTTGGGAATGAATATAAGGACATGAGCACATATGATGCTGTGGTGTAGTGGTAGAGGGGGGGTAACACATGAGTGTAAGGTTGCGAGTTCAAATCCTGCCGACCGCCGCAACGCGCGAAAGGGTCCCCCTCCATGATTAATTTTTTTTTTGCCTTTTTTTTGGGCTTCGCGACGGCTGGCGTGGGATACCCTCATCACAGCCGGTTCCAGCCACGAGCCGATTATGATGAGGGCATATCACAACCGGTTGGGAAGCGGCTGTGTTGACCGGACCAACGCAACCATTATAAATCAAACGCTTCCCAAAAACCCGGCTATGATAAGGGATTTCGAACTGTCTGTGATGGCTAATCTAGGTAGTGAAGTGAATCTTTCACGGTGAAATCCATGTACAGTGAAGATAGTACATGTTTATTTGCATGATTGGGAGCAGGGTACTAGTGCAACAAGGCGTACTGTGGTCCTATATGATCTCTCTCTTTTTTCCAAGGAAAATATGATCTCTCTCTTTAACAGAAACAGAGAAAGTAATCGATTGCATAGGTGAAATGTATTTCAAAAGATATATAGGTAGGAATGAAAATAGATCGGATATGAACGGATATGCTCAGATACAAATATGGATTTTTATGTTTACCGGACCCAAACTCGGATACGGATAGTATAAAGTATGTCGGATATTGGTATGCATTACAATATCTTCTTTTTAAGATAATGGGAAAAGAGTACCCAACCTTGACCTCACATCACATGATATGCATTACATATCTACAATAGCTATTCAACTTTGGTTGTGCGGATTCGGATACGGGCGGATATTGATGTCCGAATTCAGATACGGACTGTACCATTTAAGGTCTGGAGGGCCTTCGGTCGAAAGGACAGGTAACATCCGCACGACTTTGACCCCTAGATATAGGGATAGACAGTGCACTACAATGGCCTTGTATATTAAAGCTCTCTATGTACATCTCATCTATATTTGTCCTATTATATCTAAATAAATAAAGGTCTAATTTTGGCATGCAGTTATTAACTACTATATATTCTTGCCTTGGCTGCCCCTATTCTTGATGTATATTAATTGGAAGTGAAATATTGCAATCTTGTGGAATTCTAATTATCTGGTGATTCTTAAGCACGTCCAATATTAAATGTGAGATATTTCAGAACCTGGTATTAAGACTGGCATACATTAATTTCATATTTCACCCGGTCCCACATGCAGTGACTTGGAATGACTCCTTATGCCATTGTGATAGCAGGCACAAAATAGTATTATAACTATTTAGTTTACCTATAAGCTGCGTTCAAGAATACTATAACCCCTACATAAGGGTCCTTCACCTAGATCATCTTAGCCCATAGTTCTGCAAATATCCCAAGCACCAACAGCAACCATGGCCAAGCATCACCTCCCCCTCCTTGCATCTGTTCTTTTTCTTGCTGCTGTCATGGCCTTCCATCCATGGCCTCAGCTAAATTGTCGCCAACACCAAGTCCACCAACTGCAGCATCACCTATGACAACACCACCATGGCAAACTCAACAACACCAACAGCATATGAGATGGCTGGAGCAATACAATTTTACCCGGGGTATCCTGCCACAAGGTGTACAGGGTATGTCCTACATCCGGATGGCTCCTTCGAGGTGTACCTCCCAGGGGAATGCAATATCCATGCCTCCAATATGCAAATCAAATATAGTAGCCGCATTGCTGGGAACATCCATGCCCAATCGATCAGCAGTTTGGAGGGAGTAGCAGGTCGAGATGATGCTGATATGGTTCGGCATCACAGAGGTCACTCGCACCGGCGACCAGTTCAAGTTCTCTGCTGGCCTGATATCGAAGTCATTCCCTATTGATAGTTTTGCCAACAGCCCAAGTGTAATAGTTGAGGCTTTTTTCTTTCTTTTTGAGATATATCTGTAATCGTTGAGGCTTAATTGCAGAAAAGAAAGCAAAACATAGCTATCAGAATTGCTGTTAAATATTGATATGGTGGATTAATAATATGTTGTCATGTCATTTACTTGGTATATGATTCCTTTTAAAATTGTATTAATACAAGAAAAATGACAGGTAATTTTGTTGTTGGGAATGGGAATGTGAATGAAATCGACTAACTGTGTGAAGGCTCAGGATTAATAAAAAAATAAACAATACATTAAGTAAACGAACTCCTGAAGCGCAAATAATTTACTGTACTATGATTACCTAAAAGGGATCCTTTAAACTATTGTTCTTTTTTTTGTACTGTTGTCGTTTGTATGTCACATTAAGTAATTCGTTGAAAGAGATTAATTTAGCTACTTTTTTTTTTGGCGCTTGTGAAGAGTATATTGCAACACTGTCCTTGTACTTTGTACATGGTGACAAGAACTTAATTGAAGTGATATGGACTGGGCTTGCTGACTGTTGGGCTTCTGTACAGATATACAAAAACGGCCCATATAAAGTGACAAGGAAAAAAATTGCTCATCTGAAACAGGCCCATCTGAATACAAAGCACAATATGTTGTAGGAAAGACCCTGAATTCACAAGTAAAAAAACCCTAGTTTATGCGTATTGTAAAACATTTACATGTATAACCCCCTAAAAAATCTTACCGATGACAATCAAGTGTCCAAGTAATGTCTTTGCGTATGTTTAACCGTCACCTTCAATTTATTCATAAAACTAAGGTGTTGAAAGAATTAAGTTAACTATAATCATTAAATTAACCTTGCTAAGGATATTTTCTGTACTACATACCATTAGGTAGTAGTATAATGTGCCATAAAAGGCCTCTAAATAATTGAAGGAACACAAAATTAAATACACAAAAATCCTGTATGTTTATGGACGTGTTTGTTTCGCTGCTCTGTAGCGTAATCACTTTCTAGGGCGTTAATCGTTTGCCATTACAGCTGTTTGTTTCGATGTGGTCTGCAATATACCATGTAATCAGTTGCCAGACAGTTCACAATCCATTGCACCCTTTTTTGGCCCGGTATTGATGCGATTACCTCTCCCTCTTGTGTCTCCGTCACCGGTGCTTCTTCCTTTCTAGTAAGCGATACCGTTACAACTCGCCACCAAACAAAGAATGTCACTCCATCACCAATGCCACCGTGACCTAGTTACGCTTTCATTTACATTACCGGCTCCTGCTACCAAACACCTCCACTCTTTTGGTGAGTGATGTTCTCTTTCATCTCTAGCCCCGGGGTTAATTAATATTTTTCACATATTCGCATATCTAGATGGTCTAAACCATATGCCCAGATTCCAAACTAAGATGCTACACGAAACTTCTAAAGTCAACTTTCACCGGACGAAAATAACACACGTCGCCTAGCTACGAGAAAGTCAACTTGCACAGAATGAATATAATGGCATCATCTCTCCTCTGATCATGCAAATCACAAACATTGCCCAGTAAACAATTCTACAGATCCTATAATTTGTTTTTAAAAAAAACGCAGCGACATCAGTTGAGGCGATTAGGCCATTGGTGCACTCAAACTAACACAATAAATCAACAATCCAAGAACAAGCAACCAAGCTTATTAGCTACCCCACCGTTCACCACCACCAAAAGAAACCAAGAAGAGCAGAGCTACCATGGCCATGGCCAAGAACCACCACGTCTACCTCCTCCTCTTCTTCATTGCCACCACCACCGCCGCCGCCGCCGCTGCGTCTGTCAACTCGACGGCGACGACGAAGCCGACGGCGTACGAGATGCTGGAGCGGTACAAGCTCCCACGTGGCATCCTCCGGTGGGCGTGAAGGGTTACAAGCTCCGGCACGACGGCTCCTTCGAGGTGTTCTTCTCCGGCGACGGCTGCGAGTTCCGCGTCGGCGGCGGCCGGTACCTGCTCCGCTACGACCGCCGCATCGCCGGCAAGGCGACCGCCGGGTCCATCAAGAACCTGCAGGGCGTCAGCGTGAAGATCCTCTTCGTGTGGCTCGGCATCAACGAGGTCGACCGCTCCGGCGACCAGCTCAGCTTCCACGTCGGCCCGCTCGCCGCGTCGTTCCCGCTCAGCAAGTTCTCTCAGAGCCCGCGCTGCCGGTGCGGCTTCGACTGCGTCACCGCCGCAGCCGCCGGAGTTGGAGACGACGATGCTGTCGTCGTAGCGGCCTCCTGAATCCTCCTGGCTCTCTGTGATGCGTCATTGAGATCGTGTTCTCTTTCTTTGGCTTGCATCGCTTCGTTGCTTGTTCGCTGCTGCTGATTGATTGTCTCTGTAATTGTTGCAGCATTTCGCTGATGTATCGTACTACGTATCATTGGATTATTTGTTGGATGATACATAAGAATATCACCAGAGGCAGGCTTGGTTCTTGGGATCTGATGAACAGTTTGATTTGATTTTGATGCCATGGTGTTGAGTAGTTGACTTTCTCAAACTGACCTTCAATGTTGCACTGTTGCCTAGTAGGGCGAGTGTGTCTTGAACTCTTGATGTTGATTGCTTATGGTTGTTCCTTGCGATTTCTTTCCTGAATGATTTGTGGAGCTTTGTTTCGATAAATTTAATTCAGGGCTTGAGTGTGATGTTTACTTCATCCCAATTTTCTGACATCAATTTTTAAGTTATGATAGGCAGAATATTTCGGTGGTTGCTGGTCCACCGTAGGAACATGCACTTGGATGCAGCTTCAGACCCCTTCACATGAGCACCGCTCCAAAATTATTGCAAGCTCCTATAATGTTTTAAAATACATAATGGTCTGTCATTATGATTAGCCAATGTGTAATGAGAAATAAATAACTCCATGTCTTGTGACGTTAAATTCTGACATGCGTTGGCAAGCTTCTCCTTTTTGTCATGAGTGCACAACAGAGCCTAAACCGAAGCTAGTACGTCCCTCTTAAAAGAACATATGAAAATGTTTTTATTTGAATATGCTAAATACAATACCGTTCCTTGTGGGCCACATTGCCCAAATTGAGGAAGTAGCCCCTGTCAATGCAATAGGTTATGCATATGCATGGTTCCAAATTTGGAACAACCATTAAACAAATCATTGGTGCTTTTAGATAGGAACAAGCCATAAAAATTTAGCATAATTATATAAAAGATAGGTGTTGGAGACAAATGTTCATGTGCCAAATTTCTTGTCTGTGTTCAATATCGTTATTGAGTAGGTATATATACATTGCTTTTAGAGGGAGCAAGCCATACAAATTTAGCATAGAAATTTGGCATGATTATATAAAAATAGGCGTTGGAGATAAATATTCATGTGCAAAATTTCCTGTATGAGTTCAATATCGTTATTGACTAGCCATATATACACTGATTTAACTGTGAATAACCATTTTCATGGAGATTCGACACAAATAATTCAATATCGTTATTGACTAGCCATATATACACTGATTTAACTGTGAATAACCATTTTCATGGAGATTCGATACAAATAACTGAGCATAACAGTTTTCAGCCTGACACAAGCATGAACCCAGCCCAGTAAAGTGAACTGCGAATTGGGCCATTATTGGGCACAACAGAGAACAACATCCCAAAATGGGCCATTATTTATATGTTTGGCACTTCGACACATTAGGCCACGTACAGAGTCTTCACATGAAGGTGATTTATTACATGAGAATGTATAGAAACATTTCGAAGAGAAGGAATGACTTATCCATAAATGAATGAAACTTCACCTTCTACACCATATCCAACGACACACATCTATTGTTTCTATATGAAAAAATCAACATTGCATAGAGTCTGCTTACCTTGTAGCGCTGCGAAGTCTAGAAAAATTACTGTGCAAATTTGAGGCGCATATCCCGATTGTCGAGAGATTCTAGTGTATCAGATGCCACAACTGGATATAGTGAGACTCAAGCAGAGTCCCAATCCCAACCCACATCAATTGTGAAGAGCAAAAGAGTTAAAAGGATGAGGTCATCAACATACTAAAGCTTATCTCCATCTGAGGACATAATATTTGTCAACTCACAGGCAGAAATCTCGATCTTCATATAAGTACCGTGTGATAACACCACGGGATTACTAAAAGGGCGCCAGGCCGAGTGATCTTTTTCACTCGATACTAAAAGACCTCCGAAGGCTTATTTTTAGAAGCATGCACTAATAAATTTAAGGACCTCTGCCTGAAGCCTTATTTTTGAAAAACGGTACTAAAGTCATTTTAGTACCGACTCATTATGTGTATCCGTTCTTATGGTACCTAAGACCTCTGCTGAAGGTCTATTGTGGTATGCTGGTTTCTTTAGTAGTGATACGTTCAAACTGAAAGTTTCTTGTGGCCTCAAATTCAAGTCAAACTAGTCAGCTTGACCATGTTAATATAGAAGAAAAGCACGAACACTTGCAAACACCTAATTGATTTCATTTAATCAACCATGCTGTGGTAGGTGTTTTCGATGATGTGGTAGTGTATTAGGCCACTCTTAGTGGGAGTTTCATGGCAATAAATAGGGTTCCATATATGTATTTTTATGATGTGGCAGTGTATCAATGAGGAGAAAGTTCATAAGGATAAACTCTATATAATAGTTACGTAGACAGCTTGTGTCTTGCATGTAACCTAGGAATCAAGAATAGATGAAACTATGCACTGAGAGAGGGGTGTTTTATCCTAGTTTCAAATATTTTTAGATGACGTGTCACTCTAGGCAATTGTGTTCATGAAATTTCCATTAAGACTAGCCTTAATGAAAAGAGAGGTGAAATGACGTCATAGGGATGAAACCCTGCATATACAATTTACCTAGATAGCTTGTCTTGCAGTGACCTATGAAATAACAATAGATGAAACTATTCATCGAGAGAGAAATGTTTCATCCTAGTTTCAAGCATTTTATACGACATGTCACTCGGTAATAGTGTCTATTAAACTTACTTTGAGCATGGCCCTAAAAAGTTCCATGACTTTTTGCAAATATAAATGCATGGTTCCTGTGAAGTCCATATCAACAGCAGTTACACCAAAACATTGTATGGCCTGCCTGCGCTTACTGAAAAATTGTGTGGTCCGTGTGATCCCTCACTTGATCCTGTAATTTTCATTTTTGAACTTTTCATCTGGCCCGCGGCCCCTGTGGCCTGGAAAGGTTTACAGTCGCGTGAAGACAAACCATGGCAGGCACACTCGCTTTTTACCGGGTTTGGACTTCTGTTACCGTCCAATTTGCCAAATTGCGCCACTGTTACTGCTAGACTGTACTTGTGGGCACATGCATTACGTCATTGCCATTAAGTCTCGGTGAGGACCACTTTGCTGGTACGTTATACAGATTCCAATTCAAGAAAGAGATGCATGACGACAAAGGTTTCAAACAGTGCATACCGCCAATTTCAAAACGTTAAGACCAGCATTTGGATCTGTAGGCAAATCAAAGTAGTCGATGCAAATAACCATTAGTCTTCGCGACTATCTTTCACCGCAATGCAATTTGAAATGCAATAGAAAACTTGAGACAAGATGTCGGTAGGTTGATAATATGTAATTAATCTAAATTATTTGTTGAGCACGAACACCGATGATGTCATTACCCCCGCTTCCTAGTTTCAGGAGATATGGTGGCCTCCCGTGAATACCTTTTGAGCACTTTTACGATACCTTATACTACCAAATGGTAGTATGGAGTATAAAGAAGATCAAACAATACATAATCAGGGGTAATTGGGAAGTGTTATTTTGTAAATCACGCATCTCATTCCACCCAATCCTCTCCCGATGGCTTGTTATAGTCACTAACTAAGTATTAAGTTGATATGAAATGTAATGGGTCTGTCTGACACTATATTTTACTTTTTACTATAATATTCTGACCGTTATCAATATATTACACAATTGCCATTATTATTGTGGTCCAAAATACATTATACCGCATATACTTACATGTATTAAACTATCTATACTACCGATGGACTTGTACAATTAATCTGGACCATCCAATCTTTTCATACTAGTCCTTTTGACAGTAGTAAAGGGTAGTATAAGACACCATAAAAGTCCTCTACCTTTTTTTTGCTTTACGACGATCTTCAGTTGTGTAGAACATATATATATGATTGTCTCCATGCTTGCTCCTGGCAGGTCACGCTGGCTCGCAAGGAGGGTCAAATTGCTAGTTTCAAGAGACATGACGACGGCCTCAGTGAATACTGTATCAATGGAACTCACACGGTCTTGTGCAGTTCTTTCAAAGGAAAAATGAAGTTTTGCAATGTCCTAACTCGCAAATTTGACCTATTATTCTGCTTGACCACTGTCTGGTTTTAGAGTATGCTCCAAAGAAACATTATTTCATAGCACGGTTAAGAATGAAAAACATCAATATTCCAAGATTACCTAGAAACATGTATTTTCAATGGAAGGTGTAGTATATACTGTATTGCTTTCAGTTAAGTTAGCTATAATTATTATAATCTTCTAAGGCCTTTATGTGTAATAAATCAAAGGATACAAAAAGTTGATGACTGTTTGGCAACCTTGATTCATGGTTAAGACCTCTATCTGTTTTTCACCAACTTATATGTGACTAGAGTTGGCCTGATGGGTAAATTTGTGCCACAGTTTGGTATATGTTTTTTTTTACATGAAAATTTGGTAGAAATTGGTAAAGAGTAGTTTGTGGAAATCTGTGGGATATAATTGTAACAATTACAAAATCAAAAGCTGTTTTCTACAACCGAATTATTGGAAACAAACAAGATCTAAGTCATGTTGCGTTGTGTAACGGCCTCACGGGCGTATGCTTAGTGATATAGGTTCAGAAACATAATTTTCTTGCTCGTGTATAGATCTTGCTCACTCCAATGGAAGGTGATTCCAAGCAGCCATTATGTTTTAACCTTTTCTCATCAGCGCCAGCTCTCCCTTTTGACAAGCTAAGCCTAGTACATGAAACATTTGGGGTACATCTTTTTATAGGTGGTAATTAATTCAGATCACCATATAGTAACAAACGAAAACAACCTCCTATCCCTCTGCCTCTCTCTACTTTTGCTGTCTAGGGTTGCATTTGGGATTGGTACCGTACAGCAGCATTTCATTTTGCTCCTGGCCTTTGAGGTGCCTTTGTCTTCTTGCCATATAAGTCTGGACACCTTGGATCCAATCAGCGAGGGCATTGGTGCTAAACACACATATGGACCTCAACCTCTCCCTACGGCCTTCCTTGGAGCTGGAGATGGAGCCACAGGGTTACTTCGTCCTGCTCCTACTGTGACAAGAAGTTCTACACCTCGCAGGCACTCGGTGGCCACCAGAATGCCCACAAGCTGGAGCGCAGCATTGGCCAAGCGCAGCCGTGAGCTGGCATCGCTCGTAGGAATGCCATCCAAGGAGGCGACAGTGGCAGTGAGTAGAAGAGGCGGCGAGAAGGGGGATGGATCATGACACGAAGCCAAGGTCCTCGCACCAGATCATGGCGTCGCCGGAGACCAGAACACGACCTCTACCCTACCGAAGAGATTGACCTCTCCCTTAAGCTATGATGATTGGCTCTTTCCTGCTATAAGTACTTGGTGATTTTTGTTTTTGGAACTTTTGGGCGAAGGTTGTTCCTCCATGTGTGTTGTGATATTTTTTGTCTGATTAATGTTCTATTTATTGATTTTCTCCATGCATCAATATATTGAAACAGGTCAAGGCTGGTTTCCCTTGATCCCTTCTGAGATCTCTGGCAATTCTTACTTCTCCATCATCCTCCCCTCTCCTTTTGTTAATTCTCTAACATTTTTATATATTGTAATAGTAACACGATCTACATACATGTAGTAGCAGCAGTTTACATGTTAATGCTATATATAATAAAAAGGATTGGAAGCATGAACGATGTTATAGTGCAACTTGTGCATGCCATGTGCTGTTCTTGAACATTAGTCGCTTCATTTATTCGTGAACTTTGTGTTTGGGATATCGGGCACTGAATATGGAAGTTTGACTGCTACTTTTTTGTATGAAAATGATAAAGAAGTACCAAAAATTAACTGCCATTCTATTATATATGTTAAATTGTTTATTAGCCAATCTTTTTCCCAACAGCTTTCCTTATTATAGGTGGTAGTGGTCAATGTAAGTGCTAGTGATCTCAAACCTATTGTTAAGTCTAGCAAGTATTCTCGCAAATAAAGCAAAAATCTGTGCAAGTATATATTCAAATTATGAAGTGAAGTATAGGAACACACTTACACCTAGTAAGCTCACCATAGTAAGGGGATTATTAAACCCATTCATCCCGTCAGTTTTATGAATGCAATATGCTTTAGAGCAGCTGTGTGCAGCACGATGGAAAAATATTAAGACTCATCAATAGTAA
>JACEFO010000083.1:0-90918 GCA_015342445.1 Digitaria exilis
ACATCGAGGGCTGCCAGGGTGCGCCATCGACAGAGAGAAGGCGGAGAACACGGGAATCCCGTACTTACGCTTCTTCATATTCTGGATCATCAACCTTGTCGTTTGTAGGTTGATCTACAACAATGAAGCATTATGCTGACGCTCCATGATATTGTCGCTTCGCCATTATTTTTTTCTGTCTTCTATTAGATCTTGCCAGAGATGCTGTATGTTGTCCCGTTCTGTCCTCATAAGAAATGTACTTGATAGTTTTATTGAAGGAATTACTTATTTTTTATACTTAACTATGACCTGTCCTTCTCTGTGTGAGAATTTCCTGAATCTGAGCTTTCGAAACAATTTATTCCTGTGTGACAAAGAAGAATAACAATGGTCTATTAAGAAACCGCTCATATGCCTGGCAAGATAATTTTCTCCAGCCCACAAGTTCGTTTTCATATTATTCTGATGGTAGCTATCTGCTACAAAACTGGATTGCTTGGAGTGGTACTTATGACTGTTTGTCAAGTATAAGAACATACGATCCCTTTTTCATGATGTTGTTTGAATAAAATGATAAGGCCATCGAAACAATTATGATAGTATGATACACATGCAATCCGCAGGGACAAGCCTGCTATGACTACTGTGGGCGACGATGTGCCATAACTCTATTCCATTGGCGCCCAAACCACATCGGCGTGACAGGAAGGCACCAACTTCATTTGCCTATTTTAGACCATCTAAATAAAACAGTATTGCATAAAAACTACTCATTAATGATTAAAAATGCACCAAAGAGCATTCCTTCAAGAAAAACATCATCGTATCAATATTGAGATGGAAATAAAGTTGCATAATGATGTGCTACAATTTGATCTGTTATAAAAAGAATATATTAGTGCCTTGTCGACTCATGTTGTAGTTTTCTATGAATCAATCGTCAATTTTTCTGGTACCTTGTGGCCTAGTTCCAATGCAACTGTTCATATTGAATTCGCAATGTATGTTCCTAAATTTTGTCTTTTCAATTTAGGTTTGCCAATATCGTCAATATTCCCCGCCTCGTATACTTCATGGTATGTTCTGGACATCTGGTTTTTCTGTAATAAGAGTTCTTTATAAGAACCCCATAAAGCACTGCTTTTCTAGGGAGCTTTGGATTCTGGATGCTGTAGTGTCCACCATGTGCATGCAACTCTCTCGTTTCATTTTCAGGGGCAAACGCCTCAGCCCGGCTAAACTACTATCTATTCATGTTTCCATGTGCAACCAGACATGAATTTCTATCTGTGCCAACCTATTGGGCCTTATTTTAGAGCTGACCACCGGGCTTATGGCATAGGTGCATTACATGGGCCGGGACCAAGGCCAGCACCACCTTGCACGCAGGCGGCAACTGCTCAACATCTGCCCCTGTTCATTTTTTACATAAATCATAACCATCAATGAATTGACAGCCATCTGGTGTTCCATAACCTTCTAAAAAAACCGTTGTTCCATAAATTTTATGTGATTCTTTTTCAATCAAAATATTTCCATCCAATTATTCATCAACAGGATAATATTGTTATTTCTCTTTGCACTGTTGTCCCATCTGGAATCTGATTTGTTTCCTGACTATAGATAAGAGACCTGCATGTTGCGAAACGAGTAGAAGATATTGGATTCTATGCAGGTTTTGTAGGTAAGAGTTTTCCAGTTTATTAAAGAGTTTTTAGTTATCTTTTGTCATACTCAGTTAGAAAATTTGGCAATGATGGACACACTATATTCTTAATTTTAAAGGGTGCCTCATTAATGTTTGGGAGAGCCTTAACTTCTACATTGTGGGGGATGGTAGCAGATCGTATTGGGAGGAAGCCAGTTATTGTATTTGGAATTTTACTACGTCAGTATTTCTATCTTATCTTTATATCATACTTCCTCCATATCGAAATATTTGTCGCTATTGACTTTTGGTCACAACGTTTGACTGCCCATCTTTTTTAAAAAAATTATGTAACATTGTTTATTTTTGTTTGTCTTTATCGTCACAGTAGGTAATTAAGCATGAATTATCATTACATATATTTGCATCAAATTCTGAATATGATGAATGCTCAAACTTTTGTGAAGAAAAGTCGAATAGTGATACATATGTTGATACCGAGGACATATCAATTTAAGATAATGGTCTTATTATGGACTATTGTTTATATCATGCTTTTGTTCAATACTTTATTTGGATTGAGTATGCACTACTGGATGGCAATAGCCACCAGATTTCTTCTTGGTTCTTTAAATGGACTACTTGGATGCTTGAGGGTAAGATATGTTGATAACCACATGACATACTATCCTTTGTTGCCCGCAAACATCAAGGCAGAAACTTCACAATTGGTTTTGACAGGCTTACGCTGTTGAAGTTTGTCGACCTGAGTATCATGCTATTGGATTGTCCACTTGTAAGAACTAGACACAACATAATCATAAGGTTGATTTTGATTATTTATTAAGCAAAAAAACCTTATATATTTATTTTTATGTGAATAGATTAGTACGTCATGGGCGATCGGTCTTATCCTTGGGCCATCTATTGGGGGATATCTTGCACAGGTATAAAAATAACAATGTTACTAAATTGATGTTTTGTATCCTATTCAGTTATGAATCAATATTATTGTTCTTTCTTCTAATGGCAGCCAGCGGAGAAATATCCAAATTTTTTTCCTGCCAATTCATTATTTGGAAGGTAAGAGTATAACACATATGCTTACAATTTAATTAATTCAGATTATTTACCTCAGCTTACACATTCTTGTTTTCATTAGGTTCCCATATTTCTTACCATGTTTATGTATAACGGCCTTTTGCTTTGTTATTCTACTGAGCTGTGTTTGGCTCCAGGTATGTCTAGTAAACAAATCTTATTCTTGTTGATATTCCATTCAGTGATCAATTATATATATTTTTGTAAGTCATCAGTTAACAATAGAGAGAAACTGAAAGGGGGATGGTTACTAAGGCAGCATTTTGAAACGCATGAAATTTATAGTTACAGAAAAGACTAATTTACCTTCCTCACCGAATCACTTGGTCTTCATTTTCCTTGAACAAATTGATGCTTGACTTGCTGCCTGAATATTTCATTTGGTCCAGTCTGCACCATATTGAGAGTTTTATGGTTTGTTCCACCGCATAGATTGAAGTCTAAATTTCGGTAGGTGGCTAGTAACAAGATGCCCTATGTTGAAAAAAGTTCAAATTTTTTTGGAATTTTTCACATTTAATTCATGAAAAAATCTATATTTTGCAAGGTGACTTGTACGTGAAATTACGCCCCATGCTAGAATATGCATTAGAGACTATGAAGGAAAATGCATTAGAGTGAATATGTGAGATGATAAGGAAGATTCCATGTTGTACACACCACGTATGGGCATATTTCACATGAAAAAATCATGTGACTTGTGTGTAGTAGCACCCCTAGGTTTAAATTATTTTTTGAAGAAAATCTTTAGTCCCAATCAATGTTATACAGACGTCTACTCGAACCTAGTCGCCATATGGCACCAATAAGATGATTAGTCATCGATCAACTGATTAGTCAAGCCTAGCGGTCCTAGTGGATCTGTATACTATGTACTACATGATATGTGTGCCTATCTAGAGAGCTGATTGCAGTCAGACAGGCTATTGGAATCCGTGGCACCAGCTTAGTTGTTGGGGAATTAGCACTTCCACCATTTTATGATGTTTGACTCACATACTACTACAAAAAAATATTCTATGGGACACTCAAAAATGGCCTCAGAGGCAGATAGAAAATCCTCCTGCCTCTGTTGTAATGCCGGCGATTAACAGAGGCAGAATTTTTTATTTCAGAGGCGGTTTGGCTCTTGTCGCCTCAGATGTTTTAAAAAACAAGCCACCTCCAAAAATAATCTATTTTCAGAGGTGGGCGTTATAAGCAGTCCTCTTAAAATCAATTTTCGGAAGCAAACTTATTATAAAGCCCGCTTCCTAAAATGGTGCAACCTAAACCGGACCCAAAAACCTTTAATGATTCCATATTTGACCCCTAACTAGGGTTCTCTCCCCACACCCTTTCTCTCCTTCGTGCCCTCTCTCACTCTTCTAGGCCAGCGGCACACCTCTCCCTCCTTCCGACAGAGCCTCCTCCCTTTCTCTCCCTCCCTTTCCTCTCTTCCTCTCCCTCCCTGCCCATGCACCTCCACCAGTGTGCATCCGCGGTCTACCGTCTGTGCACCTCTATGCTTGCCTATGGGTTGCCCTCTCCTCCGAGGCGATGAGGGCGTGACATGGACTGCAGCGGTGATGTCACGGCTGAGACAATGGTGAGGCCAAGATGAAGGCGCGAGGAGGAGGACCGGTGTGAGCGCGGTGCGGCCGAGACGGCAGCGCGAGGAGGACATGCGGCAGTCGTGGTGCGGCCGAGGGTGGCAACGGAGGCAGATCCGGCACTGGCACTGCCTGCGGCGACGGATCTAGTGCCGACACGTGGACCGACGAGGGTGGTACGAGCTCGGTGCGCCAATGATAGGCTCAATGGGGCCCATCCAAGGGTTTTATTTTTTTATTGTTTTCGATTAACGGAGGCGTACACAAACCATCTTAAAAAAAAACTCATTAATAGAAGCCTTGGCATAGAGGCGGATGCTTTGCCTCCAAAAACCAATTTTGACCATCTCTGAAACTCTGGAAACCTTTTTATCTAGTAGTGAAATCCACATTTGCACATGACATCACACAACACTAATAAGCAGCAGTAGACAAACCAATAACAAAGTTTAGTAGAGCTAGAAGAAGAGGAGGAACAAAGCATGTGCTTTGGGCGGCTGCAGCTCGGTATCACTTGCAGCTGTGTTCTATCCACGTGCCCACGCATCCACTCACCGAAGCCCATAGCTCAGACAACCAAAAAGCAACATAACTCTGATATTTTTAAACTAGTAGAATGACTAATCGCGATAAATTGGACGACCAGTTTTCTAGTCGTCCAAACCTTTTCGGTGATGCTTATTGGTGTCATAGGAGCGATAAGGACGGCTATTCGTAACTAACCGTGCTTAGTCAAACAACTTATAACTTTAGTCCCAATTGTTGACACAAACCATACTATATGGACCTTTCAGTATCATTGGAGGCACCTGTACTAAAGCTAGAGAATTGTAGTCTCGAATCTGTTGTACCAGTTCCAAAACAGGTACTAGTGAGCCAATCCTATGTAGTGGATGCAAAGCGATGGATAGAATTTGCAGCATCGTTAGCCACTATCATCGTTGGGGCCCACCTGTCAGCCTCGTGCACTACATTTTCTTCTTGCTGTGCCCCCATGGCCAACCGTACATGCATCCATTCTGAGTGCCGCCAGGAACCTAGACAACTCCTTACCCGAATACTGCCATGGGTTTGCCATAAATCACATGGCTGGATTTTGCTTGTTCTTGGCCTCGTGTGTTTGCCGCCCATCATGCTCTCATCTCACGTCTATCTTTTGTGCCACCATGTCTATATGTACTTGCCTTGTATCGATGCATTCTACGATGCAGAATAACCTCACATAGCCTTAGAGCGTGAGCTTTGAATAGCGCAGCATGTGCCGGAGGTGGTTGTACGACCAATGTGATTTCGGCAATGTAACCTTAGCTCGTAGTATTGAGCCGTATATGACCCACATATGAAGTTACATTGCCGGAAACCTACTCTCTGCTGGTCGTTTTGCCCATGTTGCTTCCTTGTGATGTGCCCAGTCCCTGTCCATATGAAGTTCAAATGAGAAACCCTCTGTTCTTGTCATTTTTCCTATCAATTCACAACATGCTCCAATATATGACCCACCAAAATAGCACCAAAAAACAGTCTATAACAGCGCCAATACTGAGGTAGTCACCCGGCTCGGATACATAAGTATCCATCGGGGCTATGGTATAATCCAGTTCAGATAAAAGTGCCACAACATCCATACCGGGCTACGACAAGTTCCGGCAGGGTAGTGCCCCCCCCCTTTTCCCAATCCAACTACCATATTGGGAGAGGTTTTGGAAAAACAGTGCGACAACAGTCTCCCGATATATCTTCCTTTTCCCAAATGTTATTAGGACATCCTAATAATCAACCCCAACTATCCTTCATATAGAGGGAGAGTTTAGTCTCTCCCATATGATAGTTACTATTGGGGATGAGGTTATTGGGAGACTACAAAAGCACCTTTTCCATTAATCCATGAAATGAGTATTGGGACATCCCAATAACATGTTATTGTGAAATATTTATTAGGAGACTGCTAAAGATGCTCTTCGTCAGGGGTTTGCAACAAATGATATGCCTTACGATAGAGGTAAAAGGTCTACCTAATCCCAGATATATACGAAACATGTGAATAAACACTGAAAATAATGGTATCATCTTTTTTTCTGGGAGTCGCATGGTTTCTTTTGTTATTTTCTCTTCTACTTTGTTATTGATGCGGAAATAATGCTCAAGCAGATTGAAATGAATATAACAATATAATTTATTTCAGGAGACACTACATACACACAAACTTGAGAAAAGGGGAGAACGGATAACAAATAATCACAGTGGACAGTGGGCTTGTTCTGAAGAGATCATTGAGCAACATATTACTTTGACCAAGAATACGAACTTGTTTAAAAATTGGCATTGATGTTTTCTATTGTTCTCTTTTGTATCGCTGCATTTGACGACATGGCTTATATGGAGGTATTATCAACCATGATTAAATTAAATTTTCATTTTGTAGACATACCTTTAGTACTGGTAATTATAATTTCATTATTCAGTTTGATTAATGACGTCTAAGGAATAGATAATTATCCTATGTGCTAAATATATTTTAATAATACAATTATAGATACAATTTTTAAATTTTTTATAATTATATCATTCAACTAAATATTAAAATATATTTCTGATCAGTTGATCCAACCCTGATGAACAAGATGAAATTGAGCTGATGAATAAAAATGTTGAATCAATGGCAAAAAGCAACTAATTTATGTCTGGTTTTGGTTCCAAGTGTTGGAAGTATAATTGTTGCTCACTCGCATTCTCATATTCCCCTCTTATGCACACAGTAAAATCGTTAAGAACAAAATTTTCGATCGAAATCCAGTAGCAAAACACAATAATTTAAATGCGACAAAACTGAAAATAATTGCATATACTGTTTTGCTTAATATGTAGATTAAAAACTTTCAGGCAAGAATCTGTTAGATATTATCAATAATTAAATATTTTTGTTGCACATATTACAGCTTGTCTTCATATTTCACGTTTATTTAAGCTACAAATAATTCATTAAAACTGACGCGACTGAAGAATGCAACTCCACTAACAAAGTTACGTTAGTCAATGTCTTTGTCCTATTTTTTCCTTTTTCTAGTATAGTAGCTTTCTATAGTTTTTTTTAGAATGCTAATTTTCGTGTAATAAATGGTGGTGAGTTATTTTCTACTTTAGTTCTGACGAATATTATATTTGTTCAGAATTTAATATCACATCCCTTTTTACTAATTATTAAAAAAAGTTTGCAGATGTTTCCTCTATGGGCCGAAAGCGACAGAATCCATGGCGGACTAGGCCTGCTACCTGAGGATGTTGGCCAAGTATTTGCAATTACAGGTACCAAATTTATGTTACAAGGTGCTTTTAGCGTTTAATGTTTTCCTAAAATATACGGACTTCGCTGTCGTTATATAGGCCAATCCTAATGTTGGCAACAGCTAGTCCCCGAAGTGCATATGAGAGAGAGGTGGGAGGACGCGGCGAAGGTTCACGCCGGCGGCGAGGACGAGTCGCCGGCCGTGGCCGGCGAGAGGAACATGCTCGAATGCAAGAGGACACAACAGTTACGACATCCAAAGATCAGATTGATCTCCAACATACCCTTTCATTATCAATAGACATATATATCTCCACGTTACAATACTTGCAGTTGGTACTAAAATATAGGAATTAATAATCATTTAAACTAGAAAATAAGAAACATTTAAACTGCTCCACATCGTGGGAGCGTAGGAGACTCGGCAGTTCACCCACGCGTGCCCTTGTGCGTCGACCCTTCTGCAGTCCTCTGCCAATACTTCAGTCACGCTTCTTTCTCTGGTACACCTTTCCAACCATAACATCTCTCCCGTCCTTCGGAAACAGCTCGTCCTCTAGCTTGAATTCTGGGTAATCCTTGCGGAATTCCTCCACAATTTCCCAAGTAGCATCTGCTAGCGGCATGCCTGTCCACTGAACCAAGATATACCAAGACCCCCGACGAAGTTGAGACTTGAGGATATGTTCTGGAGCTTGTAACAGGCGGCCATGCTGCAGTGGTGGTAACTGTGGTGTTGTAGACGGAGGAGTACCATGAAAGGGCTTGAGAACCCCAACATGGAAAACATTATGGATCCGAGAGTTCTCTGGCAATTTGAGTCGATATGCTACTGCACCCACACGGTCATGACTTGAAATGGGCCTGCATACTTTGGGCTGAGCTTGCTGCGCTGACCAGAGAATAGTGACTGAGCTGGACGATTCAAGACGCGTAACCAAACCCTGTCGTTAATGTTGAACTCCAAGGGTCGATGGTGAGCATCATAGTGACGCTTGGCATATGCTTGTGCTTGTAGGAGGCGGTCCCGGACATCAGCAATGAAAAGGTCCCTGCCCTGAAGGAGACTGTCCACCTGAGTAGTGCTTGCGCTAGCTGGTCTGTAAGGTAACAGAGTTGGAGGATAGCGGCCATAGACAACATGGAAAGGAGTGGTGCACAGGGCTGAATGGTATGCCGTATTATACACAAATTCAGCCCAGGGCAGCCATTCTAACCAAGCTCATGGCCGATCACCTGTGATGCATCTCAAATACATTGCAATTGTCTTGTTCACAGCTTCTGATTGGCCATCCGTTTGAGGGTGGAATGCAGTACTCATGCGCAATTGAACTCCAGCTTGTTTGAACAGATCCTTCCATATATTGGCAGTGAACACTGGGTCTCTGTCACTGACGATAGAAGAGGGAAAACCATGAAGGCGCACTATATCAGTGAAGAAGGCTCGAGCCACTGAAGAAGCTGTATATGGGTGACCAAGGGCAATGAAATGGGCGTATTTTGAAAAGCGATCAACTACAGTTAAGATGACACTTTTACCATGCACCTTGGGAAGGCCTTCGACAAAATCCATTGAGATATCGGCCCACACTTGACTAGGAACTTCTAATGGTTGCAGGAGGCCAGTTGGATGGAGGCTTTCAGTTTTATTGCGTTGACAAGTAGCACATGCCTTGACAAAGTTTTGCACAACCTGTCTGTCATGGTCAATTGCAAAATCTCGACGGAGACGTTGTAATGTTCGCTGAATGCCTTTATGGCCAGAAGTGTGAGCCAATTGCAAGACAATTGGAAGATTTGCAGATGTTGCTGGTACGAAAACTCTGTTGCCTTTCATAATTAACCCGTTGTCCACATGCCACGGGTCACCTCTAGATTGGGAGATGGAATCACGAAGTTCCCGCAATGATTCATTGAGCTACAGTTCCTGTCGGATGTCATCAAACAATTGGAAATTAGGGACTGAAATGGTTGCAAGACTTTCCGCAGGTTGTTCACGACGAGACAAGGCATCAGCCACAATGTTCATGCGACCAGGATGATATTCCACATTGAAATCAAACCCAAACAACTTGCTAATCCATTGGTGCTGGGGAACTGTTCAAAGCCTTTGATCGAGCATAAATTTGAGTGAGTAATGGTCAGTTCGGACTGTGAACTTTGTGACCCAGAGGTAGGGTCTCCAATGGCGAACAACTTGGACTAGGCCAATGAGCTCTCTTCATAAGCTGCAATTTTCATGTGACGAGCTGCAAATGGTTTCCTAAAGAAGGCTAATGGGCCAGCTCCTTGATGTAACACAGCGCTGAACCCAGTTCCAGATGCATCACAGTCAACAATGAACTGTTGCTCAAAATTAGGGAGATGAAGTACTGGTGCCTCTGACAATGCACGTTTGAGTTGATTAAACGCTGATGTAGTGTCATCAGTCCAAGTGAAGCTATCTTTGCGCAATAGAGAAGTGAGAGGAGCTGCAATAGTGCCAAAATCCTTGATGAAATGCCGATAGTAACCGGCTAACCCAAGAAATCCACGGAGTCCTCGTGGTGAAGCTGGTTGCGGCCAAGTCTGGATGGTCTGGACTTTGTCTATATCCATGGTAACACCTGAAGCTGATATGATATGCCCAAGATAATGAACAGAAGTTGTGGCAAACTCACATTTGGATTTCTTAACTTTGAGGTTGTTCTGTCTCAGTGTGGTGAGGACTGCTCGCAAGTGTTGTAGATGTTCAGACCATGAGCGGTTGTAAATTAGGATGTCATCAAAAAATATCAACACACACTTGCGGAGAAACTTGGCCAGGACAGAATTCATAAGACTTTGAAATGTTGCCGGGGCATTTGTCAATCCGAATGGCATAACCAAGAATTCAGAATGTCCATGATGGGTGTGGAATGCTGTTTTAGCAATATCATGTCGATGCATGCGAACTTGATGGTTGCCAGCACGCAAGTCAAGCTTTGAAAAGAATTGAGCACCGTTGAGCTCATCCAAGAGTTCTTCGACAATGGGTATTGGAAATTTATCCTTGATGGTCTGATCATTACGTGCTCAATAATCAACACAAAATCTCCATGTACCATCATGCTTCTTTACCAACAAGACTGGAGCCAAAAATGGAGAGGTGCTCATGCGAATAATGCCCTGGTCCATCATAGCTTTGCATTGAGTTTCAAGTTCATCCTTTTGCAGATGAGGATAGCGATATGGTCTGACCGCTATTGGAGTGGTATTGGGTTTAAGGTGAATGCGGTGATCACACTCACGTGCTGGTGGCAGACTAGTGGGGGTGTCGAACACATCAACAAATGAGTTCAATAATTCATCAAGGAGGGGATGTTCCTGTTGTCGGATGGAGTGGAGACTCCTTGTGGGCAGTATGTCACCACGCTTAGACCCAATTCCTTTCCAAAGTACCTCCTCTCGTGGCGCCAAAAGGACATTCACAACCCATCAAAATCCCATAAAATTGGTCCTAGAGTACGCAAAAAGGATATTCCAAGAACAGCATCAAAGGAATCTAGTGGAATGGCATAGCAATTGATCGGGAAGTAGTCAGAGGTGGTGTCATTATTAACATTGATCATCACATCCTTTGCAATACCTCTACAACGTACACTGTCACCATTAGCTACAATCACAGATGTATCACAAGGTTGGAACTGTAAACCCACCCTCTGTGCAGCCTCTAAACTGACAAGGTTACTAGTTGAGCCTGAATCAAGGAGGGTTGTCAGCAGTTTACCTCCAATATTGATGCGAATTTTCATTGTGCCATCCCTAACAAGACCAGCAATAGCATGCAGAGAAATTAAGGGTGGCATGTCAGCCAGTTGGGGCTGGGCACCTGTGTCTGGATCCTCTTGTTCACCATCAACATAATCAGTGACTTCCAGGTAAAAGAGGCGAGGACACTTGTGGCCTTTCACATATTGTTCATCACAGTTGTAACATAAGCCTTGCTTCCTGCGTTCGGCCATCTCCGTTGGGGTGAGACGGCGAAACGGCTTGGATGGATGTGCAGCAGTTGACATGGATGGAGCGGAAGTTGATGAGCGTGTAGGTTGATGTGGGGCTTTGAACTTATTCTGGACTGATGAAGCCATGCCACGTCGCTCAAAGGCACGTGCAAGCATCATGGCACGCTGTAAATCAGTGGGTGTTTGAAGTTCAACATCAGTGCAAATGGGATCTGGTAATCCTCCCGTGAATAACTTAACTTGCTGGTCTGGTGTCAAATAACTAGCACGAGCCATCCGGGACTGGAATTCTTCCTGATAATCTGAGACAGATCCTTTAAATGGCAGCCGTGCAAGTTCTGCTAAATGATTGGTACCGAGAGGTGGACCAAATCTTTGGTGACAAAGGAAGCTGAAAAGAGACCAGGAAAGCGAATTGATGTCGCCTATGTCACGCTGCAACATGAAAAACCACTGTTGGGCCACGCTAGTCATGTGAAATGAGGCGAGGCCAACCTTGTGGCTGTCTTTAGTGTGCTGAGCATGGAAGAATTGTTCACAACGATTCAACCAGGACAAGGGATCTTCTTCACCATCGAAGGTGGGAAAAGAAAATTTGAAATAGCCTGGCACACCTAATTCCTCTTCATGATCACCCATGTGAACGTGGGTAGAATGGGGTAGCGCAGTGGAATGTGAGGGATCTGGGATGGGGATGATGGAAACTGTATGTGCATTATAGGTACAGAGGAACGGGCTGTGGTAGTGGAGATGATGGTAGATGGCACAGAATGTTGAGGAGGAAGGCCACCAAAACCAGGCATGCCAAGAGTTGGAACCGGGAAGGATATGTGAGACATACCGGCATCATAGGACAGCGATGGAATCACCGGTGGGTATCCCAGCGGCGGTGGTGGAGCGAGGGATGAGCCAACACTTCTGGACAGCGGCGCCGATGGATGCAGGGCGCCGGAAGGAAGGCCGGAACGGTGTTCCACCTCTGTGAGCCTGGCGGAGAATTGTCCCATTTGTTGTTGAAGACCGTAGATCGCCGTCGTCAGTGTGTCGATGGCAGCGACGGGAATAGGTGTAGTGGAAGGGTTGGTGACTGGCAGCGGGGCAGTGGTGGTGGAAGATGGAGGTGGCGCAGTGGTCGATGGGATCGTCGTGGTGGACGGAGGAACAGCCATGGCTGTCGATCGAGTCGCAGGAACCACGGAAGAGGCAACTGATACTAAATTGTTGGCAACAGCTAGTCCCTGAAGTGCATA
Source organism: Digitaria exilis (assembly GCA_015342445.1). Taxonomy (NCBI): domain Eukaryota; kingdom Viridiplantae; phylum Streptophyta; class Magnoliopsida; order Poales; family Poaceae; genus Digitaria; species Digitaria exilis. Next base: position 12,840 of record JACEFO010000083.1, read on the forward strand.
TGAGTGAGCGGTGGGAGGACGCGGCGAAGGTTCACGCCGGCGGCGAGGACGAGTCGCCGTCCTGACGGCCGGCGAGAGGAACATGCTGGAATGCAAGAGGACACAGCAGTTACGACGTCCAGAGATCAGATTGATCTCCAACATACCCTTTCATTATCAATAAAGACATATATATCTCCACGTTACAATACTTGCAGTTGGTACTAAAAACATAGGAATTAATAATCATTTAAACTAGAAAATAAGAAACATTTAAAGTGCTCCACATCGTGGGAGCGTAGGAGACTCGGCAGTTCGCCCACGCGTGCCCTTGTGCGTCAACCCTTCTGCAGTACTCTGCCAATACTTCAGTCACGCTTCTTTCTCTGGTACACCTTTCCAACCATAACACCTAATAACCCACTAACAAACTCCTAAAAATTACAAATGAATTATCCAACTCATCATAATCTATCCGCTGATCCTGAACGTCTAACCCATTAGTGTTTTGGTTTCAGCCAGTTGTGGCGTATATGTGTTGTTCCGGTGGATTTAGTGCTGCCTTGGTAATCTAAGTAGGTTTGTGCCACCTTATAAGTACTGGGTCTAACCCTTTTACATGAAGTGAGATGAAAGTGTAAATGAGGTCATATGAGTACGTATGCGGGCCTGTTCGGCTTAAGAAGTTGGGTTGTAAATAGACTTTTTAGTGGTGTGTTACATAATGCTCCCTAGCGACATTCGCGCGGTGACTGTGTGTCGTTATCATATCGTGCCATGTCAACTAAGCCCAACGTTGTTGTACTGTTAGCCACTGATATGTCTGCGACGATGATAGGTCACTATAACAATTTCATTGCCTAATTATGAAACCTAAATTCATAGGGAAATTCAAATTTATAGAAAACATGTATATGTAACGACTATTATAATTTATGTCGCTGTTGTACTTATATTTGTACACCTTCACTTTTCAATTAATTGTAGGTGGCAGCATTCTTTTGTATCAAACATTTATTTATCCCCATATCGTGAAAATTCTGGGACCAGTCAGTGCATCCCGTGCCGCGGCTGTAAGTGCAAGTTTTAATGAGTTCCCGTATAATTCAAGTGCTGTCACGCTAATTTTACATGCTATAATGATTGCAGGTCCTATCCATGGTGCTTCTCTCTACCTATCCATATATGACACATCTCTCGGGACATTTGTTACCAGTAGTGATTAATGTGGCATCTGGGCTAAAAGCCAATTTGTCAGTAAGTAACCAAGAACCTAAGTTCAGTTTCCTCAAACTTTAACCTATAATTCGACATAGACATTTGCTTAACTTGTCTTTACATTAGGATACCTTCTGACCCAAGTTTACATTAGGATAATTAAACATGGTTTCCGAAACAATTGTCTGTACAACAATTTTATATCATGATCTGGATTTCCTACAAAAAATGGATCTATTCCTAAAGTTCGAAACGAATTACAAACAATGCTTTCGTAGGTGGAATTTTAAAGTTACAGAGTACTGGTATAATTTAAGGATCAAGCTATTGCTTTTCTTATACATAACCAATAAGTATATTATTAGTTTTTTGCATCATAGTTTATATTGATTTGTATCTTGTTAATACCTTTCCTTCTTTCACAATATATCAGGTTACAATTATTACATGCTCTTTAATACTTCAAAATAATTCTGTGGTATGTGCCCTTCCGTCCTATTTCATTTTGACCTGCCTTCATTTTTACCTATCTCACCTTTTAGACAATTTTCGGATCTAATCATCAGGCTCAAGATCAAAGAGCAACAGCAAATGGCTTAGCAACCACTTTAATGTCATTTTCTAAAGCAGTTGCTCCAATTGGAGGGGGCATTGTGTGATTGCTAAGAATCTATGTATCTAATTAGAAGGTACCATTATATTTCAAAATATTAGGCTGACATGAAGTTGATGAGAATGTTAGTATTACTTTTAGTTAGATTCATTATTTAGTAATGAACATTGACATTTTAGCTCCTTGTACCATCTTTAATTTAATGAAGGCATATAGAATCGCTATGCTTAAATGAACAATTTTTCAGAATCTTATTTTTGTTTTTATTACCAGATATGTTTAATAAGCAATTTTTTGTAATCTTATTTTCGTTTTTCATTACCAAAAGTTATTTCAACAATGGAACTCGTTTTATTGAATGCTGGATACATCTATTGAGGGGCTCCTGAAATTATTATATCGCTACAGTAATTGCAATAATTATTAAATCAATACGTACCATGGGTTTACACAATAGTTTTTTTGTATCATGCAGGTTTTCGTGGGTGCAAAAACGCCAACATGCTTTCTTCTTTCCAGGTCATATATCACCATAAATAACAAAGAAGTATGATTCATAAAGTTGCACATTGATATAAATTAGTTTTTCATGACCATATTCTTTTTCTTGAAACTACTATTCGGAGAGTGTTCACAAAAATACTGTTTACGCAACAATTTTTAGTAACCACGTCACCTTTTCAACATGGTTCAAAAACCCAAGCTACTGATTGGATCACTTGGCTTCACTGCTAGCATAGCATTATTAATCCTGTTGTCAGAACATTAAACAAGTTTTAAGCCTTGTGCTATGCATTTTTTACCCATCCCTCCCGACACTCCTGATCTGCCTGCAAGATTCTTAACAACATAACCTAATACGTACTCATTTCTCTCCATAATATGCAGGTGACCAAATGTTGTTCTTCCTTATGAACATCAACATGTTTCTCGCATTGATCAAATTTACCACTTAACATAATTTTTTGGGCATGTTTCACTTTCTTGCTGGCAGCAAATAGTAGTATCATTGTCATGAGAGTTAGGGCTAGTTTAGTATGATTTCAACCGTGTCTGGTTGTAGCACTTCATTTACTATGACAGTAGCAAAACCTCAATTATATATACGAAGGCCTCTAACATGAATTTCAAGATATTAGTGTATCACAAACCTTTTTGTTGCAAATTTAATCTGCACATATGGTTTTGGCGATGGTGGTCTTTACAATTACATCAAAGCTCAATCGTTGACGACGCTATTCACTTGCGTCTATATAATCTCCTACCAAGCAGTTACTTCTCCACACCCTCTTCATCTCCTTCATCCTCGCAACTGCTCAGGGCTACTACAAACGCACGGTCTTTCGGGGAGCTGGGGCCTGGGGTCAAGACGGCGACTGTCCAGTTCGATTCGCAGCTCAACTCACCTAGGGACACTGAATTTCTTTTGTAATTTGGAATTTGGATGGAAATTTTCGAGTAAATTCGGTTGGTATGCCTATTTGGTGGTATAAACGCTCTATGGTTTCCGTTTTCATTTTCGGCTGATTTTTTTTGTTTCCGTACTGTTTCCGAGCTATACCATTTCAGTTTCACCGTTTCTTGGATTTTTCGGAAACAAAGCTAAGTCGATTGAGAATTTCCGTAACCATTTACTTCGCATCCCTACTCTTTCCCACTCGGGCCCAGGATGGTGCATATTGGGCTTCATAGCTCGCGTAACCCGTTTCCCATCTTCCTGATACGTGAGATCCCTCTGTCCTTGAAACACGGCTTGACCACAAGCCGTTGCCACTGGCAAAAGATGGCGCACCTGATCTACATCCTCCCAAGTCACCAATTCAGATGGACAGCCATCCCACTTCACCAAATACTGCATTACAGCTCTCCTGCCGTTGTTCCTGAGTCTTTGGTCCAGAATCATTTCAGTAACCTGCATGGAGCAAGAATCATAGGGCAAACAAGTAGACAAATTTATTGTTCCAAGCACTTTTATAAGCAGGGAAACATGAAAACTGGATGAACTGCACTAGATGCTAGCAGTTTATGCTTATAAGCCACCGATCTAATTTTGCTTTCAATTTCAAATGGCCCAAAATATCTGAATGAAAGCTTGCGATTTGCTCTCTTGGCTACTAAACTCTGAACATATGGTTGGAGCACATGATCTCCCACCTCAAATGTTATTTCTATAGAATAATAGAATTGTGTCTAATGTATGGATTGTATTGCATTAAGGCCTCGGCCGGTATATATAGGAGTACATGACTTGGGGGCTAAGGCAACCCCACCAGATACACATGGCAGTCTATGATACGTATATATATAACCTATAACTATCAAATATACTCTAACACTCCCCCGCAGTCACAGCGGGAGCACCACAGATAGTAAGACTAGAGAAGAGGCCAGAGGCAGGAGCCGAGGGATTGACATTCCCCCGCAGACAAAGTGTCGGTGTGGTACGGACGCTGCGACTAGAGAGAACCGGTGAGTAACTCATGCGGAGCCGAGCTGGAGAGCAGGAGCCATGGTCGAGAATGGTGTGCGTAGAGTAGCCGTGGAGGACATAGAGCTGTTGAGGTTGCCGAAGACGAGGTAGCGTCACATGAAGTTGCGGACGCACAAGGAGGCGTCATGGTGATGGCCTAACTGAGAAGACGCCAAAGACGAAGATGGCGACATGTCGAGGCAGTCGAAGAAGGAGACGATGCCGAAGTCAATGCAGTCAGGCCATCAGGTGACAGACCCACGGGTTTGCCAAGACTATGAATGCCTCGGGGACGATGGCACGTATTGGTGATTCCAATACCGGAGGTGCGAGGGAGAGTGCACAACCAGATGCCCTCATCTGAGGGGCTAGCAGAGAAGGCCTCCAAAGCAGTCACAGGTGCAGAAGATTGACGAGTAGAAGATGCTGATGCGGCCCACAGTTGCTGGAGTAGACGATCGAGGTAGATGAGACGGCAACGCTGGCGACGAGGTTGTGCTGGACGAAGCGAGGAGGGGAACCCAGATGCTTCGGCACAAGGCCGAATGATCTGAGTGACGCGGCGGTTGTGCTAGAAAAAGACGACGAAGAACTCAGACAATTTGATGAAGACCATATGCGTAAGATGCACACTGACGTAGTCAAAGACGAAGATCGATGACATAGTTGATGACGGTGAAGATGCAACGGCAAAGGATACCACGGGTGGCACCACTAGATCGAAGAGGTGATGCTGCTGTAGCCCTCCATAATTGGGAAGTGCAGTACAAAGACGGACATCATGGGAGCCGGGTGGATCACGCACGTTGGCTGATCAGACTGAAGATGCGCGAGGCAAGGTGGTGATGGGTGAAGTCGATGGAGGCGTCTCGATCGGTGAAGGCGGTGCACTCGAGGGGCACCGTGAAGACCAGGGCAGCATTGGCGGCGGCGGCCCTAGTGTTTGGGCAGCGGAAAAAAAATAGAACGAGTTTTGGCTTTGATACCATGTAGAATAATAGAATTGTGCATTCAGGCCTCGACCGGTATATATAGGAGTACATGACTTGGGGGTAAGGTAACCCCACCAGATACACATGGCAGTCTATGATACGTATATCTGTAACCACCAAATATACTCTAACAATTCTGATCTATACTTGTCAGCTTGAGCCTTTATTGTCAGTTTAGTTCTCGGTAGCTGTTGTTGCATTAGTTCACATTCCCCGTCTTTTCTCCAGTCATTTCTCCATATCAGTATTTGTACATACTTCTGTTTCAATGATACCAAATTGGTGAGGAGTACGGCCATACAACACTTCAATAGAGGATTTGGTGAAGAATAATTTTTTTTATCGTTCAGATAGCTTAAACAATAAAAAACACGTATGGAGGTGTGATTCTGTGTGAAAAATTATGGCTAAGCAAGGGGTTTACTTGGTACTCTAAAGTAACTGCGCGTCCTCCATTTAATTAGGCCAAGATGGTCAGGATGATATTACCTCTTAGGAGATAATATTTTAATTTTTTTATTTATATGCTTTTCAATTTTAAAAATAAAGAAAATTACGAAAATATCTTTCTAGATTCAATAAAAAGGAGATGTGGTTACTTTTTTTCCTTTTTTATCTCCCGCCCATGTTCTCTACTATTGATTTTTCATCTTTATTTTTGTCTTTGGACCTGAACGTGACGTGCATGGCCTAAACGTTTTTTTTCTCAGTTGATGCTTCGTTTTTTGACTCAACATGAATATGACATGCCTATAGCCTGAATGTTTTTTCTCTCTATTAATGCTTCATCTTTTTTCCTCTTTACGTGTACAGGACATGGAAATTTATTGTTATCCAAAGTCCGAACAGTTTTATTATCGACATGATCACATGGCCACTTTTTATCCATAATACGGACTTGACTGTGGATGACATGAAACGTGGAAATAAAAATCAAAACCGCTGCACCAACATGATGGGAGCTGGAGTAATGTTGTGCATGCATGCATGTATGTGGATAGCGGTAGTTAAGGAGGCGGTTAATAGGTGGCTCGTAGTTTCTAATACATTTTTCTCTATGTATATTGAAGGGTCCATATTTAATTAAAAACTTACCTCCTTAAAGGTAAATAGGTGAACCATAGGAGGCCCCCCTAAATCTGAAACTAGAATACATATTATAAAAAAAAGTATAAGATGCACCAATATAAAATTCTAAATTACTCTTTCTACCATTATTAATATTGTTGTGCCATATTCACGAACGAGAGAAGACATAAGAATAAATTTTATATTGTTCACATAGCTCAAACAATAAAAAAACACATACGGAGCTGTGATGGTGTGTGAAAAAATTGCGACCAAGTAAATATATTTTAATTAAATAATAATAACTATGTATCTTTAGAGTATTTTGTTAAAGATAATTAACAAATGAAAGATAGAGTGCGATAAATAATTATAATTATTAGCTATAAGTTTTAATTTTCATATTAATTCTAATTAGCCCGTGCGGTAGCACGGGTTCATAGCCTAGTTTAAATAATTGGAAAGCTTGTGGGGTAAATAATATTTTATTGTTAGCTACGGGCTTGAATTTTTTTTTTATGAATTTATAATACTTGTGGCTCTTCAAATTATTAGCAGTGCGGAGCAGGGATCGACGGATTAGTAATATTTAATCAGGGTGATCTATAGTTTTTTAATTACTCGAGTGACCTATGTATCATATATAAGCATATATATATATGAATGATCCGATGACGAAAATTAATTGGAGAAGGTTTGAACGAAAGACTGTCGGTGTGTGGGGGCAAGGAGCAACCAGAAGATCCAATTCACTCTTCCTTGCAAAAGGAAAGGGAAAGGATAAGGTATAATATTATGCAAGTCTTTGCCCTCCCGCTAGGTTATTCCTCTATAGATAGACTAACAGTGTAATGTAGTAGTACTATAAATATATATGATGCTACCTCCCGTCCTGGCCAATCAGTTTAATTTGCATCTCCAATATAATTCTCCACTGATCATCAACTGAGCTAAGCTGAGCTGAGCTTGAGCTCGGGCTCGATCGATCAACTCATCTCCGTTCAGATCAGATCGACATAGGCTAGCTAAAGCTCAGCTCAGACCTATGGCGTCGTTGCCCAGCTGCTGGGCTCACTGTCAAGCAGAGTCAAGGGCGATCAAGGACGAGGCGCAGCTCTTGGGCGATCAAGCAGAGCGTTTACATCGCCAAGGACCAGATACACAAGAAGGTGAGGCTAAAATAGACCGAGCTGGATTACAGAGGGTAAAAGTTATCTATGCACCCTGGTAGTTGTAAGGGTTAGACTAAACCAATGCAACACCGATCGACCTACCTGTTGCAGCTCGAAGGCTAGATCAAGAGCAACTTGACGGAGCTGATTGCAGCTGACATGGCTCATTTGCAACTTAGGCATGAATAGTTGCAACCGCGTGACAAAACCACTTGTACTCAATGTGAGTGTATTCTATGTACAAAATACATCCCGCCAAAAAGAAAACTTGGAGCTATGAGGGGTAAGCACTACTCGGGCAATCAGGGCTACCTAGGAAAAGGGAAGTCAATTATAAAAGCAACGAGTAATAGTGCTTTGCTTGGGCAGGGTAAGGCGTTCATATATGCATGTTTCCCCTTGCGCTATATATATGTTGTCATTTACATTATGTAGCAAGCTAGTGTTAGCCAGCTGGATTATAGTTTTGATATATGTGTGCGTGCTGATGTGGGCACAAATGTCTTATGCATACCCTTCCGTATCGAAATAACTTAAAGTGATCCTTAATTTTGCATCTAATTAAATTATCCTCATGCCATTTAAATCATGTCCAAAATTGAATCTAAGTTTGCATATGTCATTAAAAAGTGCCCTAAAGTACACCCATACATGCATGATTTCTAAATTATGCCTAATTAATTTAAGATATATAGGTGTAATGTGTGTCATTATACATATCATGTGTATATGTAGATGAAACAATGAAAATATCGATTTCCACTATGCATATAGCTCAAAATAAATATTTACTTCCTAACTATGAATATGTATGAAAAAAAAATTAATTAGCTTGTGTGGGAGCGTGTGCTGACAGACTAGTGGTATGTAATTAGGCCACGCGTGTTTTTCCTTTGGAGAGCAATGCTAGATACGATATGGCTATGTAGATAACACTAGAAATTCAGGAACCGTTCGGTTCATGTTACTTGTTTGATTACTAGTTAGACCTTGGACCAGTTCAAGGTGGGCTACATCTGTTTGGTCGAGCGATATATGTATTACTATCATAATATATGAAACGGTTGAAGGAAGTTTGAAAGGTTGGCAGTGGTTGAGGGTAAGGGCAACAAGCTCTTGCTTGTCAAAAGGAAAAGGTATAAATCTTATTCATCTCTTTGCCTCCCGCTAGGTTTTACTTTGCTTCCCCTGCGGGCAATTGTAGTACACAGGGCACAGTATAATTGTAGTATATTGCACAAAAAAAAAGTACATTTGTAGTATAAATACGATGCAAAACCAAGGCTAGCTCCGTATCCAATTGTCCACTGATGAGCTGAACTGAACAGAGCTCGATCCGATCGATCATCTCCATTCATCATATTCCATCCGCTACACTCACATACACACAGACAGAGAAGCATAGATACATATTTGCATCTGAGACAGAATCATATCAGAGGACAATGGCCGACTTGACCACTGACGCCGTTGCCAAGGTGCTGGGCGTGCTGGCGACGGCGATCAAGGACGAGACGGCGCTCCTGGGCGCCTTGCCGAGAAACATGCAGTTCATCAAGGACGAGATGGACAGCATGAACGGCTTCCTCCTGCACCTGACCAAGACGGAGACCGCCCACGACGACCAGGTCCGTGCCTGGATGAAGCAGATCCGCGACGTGGCCTACATCGGCGAGGACTGCGTCGACCGCTACGTGCGCGACGTTGTCCCGCACGAGCCGGAGCCTCACAACGGCTGTGGCCTGGGCCTCCCCTACGTCGGCGACCTCAAGTTCTTCCTCTGCCACCCCAAGAAGTATTGCCTGCGGCGCCGCCTCGCCAAGCAGATTGTCGAGCTCAGGACCCGCGTCAACGACGTCGGCGATAGGCGGCAGCGCTACGGTGTCACCGTCCCATCGCTCACGCCTGAGCTGGCTCGCCGGCAGCAGGAGGTAGAGAAGGTGGCGGATGACGCCCAAGAGGAGACGAGGAAGGATGCTTTCCGACGGGCGCTGCTCCTGCGTCAAGTCGGCAGCTCAGCGTCGTCCCTTCTGGGCCTGGGTTGGGTCAAGGCGAAGGCTCGCCAGCTGCTTGCTGACAACACCCAACCACTTTTCGTCAGAGAAGCAATCGGCAAGCTCCCAGTACATGTAAGATCTCAGGGCGCCACGATCGTACGCGACATCTGGATGAAATGTTCTCCTCCGGATGACGAGACTTTCAGATGCATCGAGATGCTTCTCTGTGCTCTGTATGCCTGCCCTTACAAGCTGGACAGCAATGTGGAGCTGGAGATGTTCAGGAGGAAGCTCAAGGATGGGGCAGCAGGAGCAGAGGAGATCAAGAGACAAGCCATGGTCTTCTGCTACAGCCTGCTGTCCACCTCGCAGAAGAGCTGCCTGCAGTACCTGACGGCTTTCCTGGAGGAGAAAGCCATCAGCAGGACGAGCCTGGTCAGGCGCTGGGCCGCCGAAGGCCTGGTCGGCAGAGAACAAGGGAGGACTCCCGAGGAAGTTGGGAGCGGTATTTCAAGGAGCTTGTCTTCCGAGGCTTCATCAATCCTGCGCGTTCCAGCGACGCCGGAACCGTCAAGAGCTGCCATCCGCTGGCTGGGTCCGTCAGAACCTTCATCATCCACATCGCCGGAAGAGACAACTTCGTCGCCGACCTGCCGGTTCACCTCGACCGGCAGATTAGGATACGGCAGATAGTCCTGAGGACACAGACCATGACGACGAGGGATGATGCCGCCGCCGGGAAGCCCATGGATGAGCTCGTGGCCTTCCTAGGAGGACTCCCTGAGATGTATCGGCTCAACGTGCTGGATCTGGGAGGCTGCAGAGGCCTGAAGCAGCGCCACATCAAGGCTATCTGCACGGTCAGTTGGCTCAAGTACCTGTGCCTCCGGAACACGGACATCTCCCGGCTCAAGCCCAGCCTTCTCAAGGGGAGGCTCACCATGCTGGAGACTCTGGACATCCGCCAAACAAACATACGGCCGGGCGACATCAAGAGCATCTTCCTGCCAAAGCTCAAGCATCTGCTGGCCGGCCGCTACCTCACCAAGGGCGGTGACGACGCCGGCACGGCCTCGGCCTCGGCCTCGGCGTCGGACGAGGTGGAGCTCGCCACCGTGGAGATGCCCCTCAAGATCGGCAGGATGAGGAACATGGAGACGCTATCCCACGTCCAAGTATCCCGCGACGGGAAGGAGCTGGAAGGAGTTGCCAGGCTCCACAAGCTTAGGAAGCTCGGCGTGGTCGTGCATGGCAACGAACGCACGGCCACGCAGCTGCACGAAGTGATCTACGCATTGGCCGGATGCCTGCGCTCACTGTCGGTTTGGGTCACCCACCACAACCAGCAGGGCGCGTCTCTCGACATCTCCTTCCAGGAAGAGGCCACCCCCATTCTGATCCTGGAGAACCTGGACATCAGGGGAAGGTGCAAACTCCCTTCATGGATCGAGAGGGCCACCAAGCTAGCCAACGTCTCCCTGCGCGACACCGGCATGAACGCACAAGAAACCCTGAGGAGGCTCTGCCATGTCCCAAGCCTGAGTTGCCTCACGCTCGACCGCAGGTCATTCGTCGGGCAAGTGCTCAGCTTCATGGAGGAGGTTCGGTTTGAAGCTCTCAGGTTCCTCATCTTCGACGGCGACACCACCGGTCGCCTCGCCTTCGAGGCCAACGCGGCTCCCAAGCTCGAGAAGATTGTTTGCAACGTAGGCAGCGTGGTGCATGGTGGGGATCTCATCGTCGGAATCCAACACCTTCCCAAGCTGGAAGTGATTGAGCTTAGAGGCAACTTCAACCTCACCAGGCTCAGGGAGTTAATGAACGGAGCCACTACTGCCACAAATGCATCAAAGCCAACAAGGTATCTCTGCCGCTACCTTGACTCCGGCGAAAACGAATTCGTTGAGATCCCCAAAACTGGCACTGATACTACCTTCTCGCTTCCAGTTGGCGGCACCAATCAGCAGAACGTCTTCTGAGCGTAAAGTACGCTTGCCTGTATTGTCTGTGTGTAGATCCTGTGTGTGTGTGTATATATATATGCATGCATGTTGGGCTGTTCGTCTTTAATTCCGTCATGGAATGCCGTTTAATTTGTACGTATTGGGTTAGACCAGAAGCATTTTTTAGATAAAGAAAAAAATCCGGCCTCCATAAGAATACATCGCCAATTATTCTGCTAAAGACACAGTCGTTTTCTAGATCATCCAGGCTGTGCACATTTGTAGGAGCTTAGAGGGTGTTTGCTGGCGGCAACAAAATGAAACATGCCCTTTGGTTGTTTATTTTTGTATGGGCATGAAAGTAAATAAATACATGATGGTATCACAAATAAATTGTAGAGATACATAATCCGTCCGTTCCAAATATATGTTATTCCAACATTCTTAGAGAGTCAAAACATCTCAAGTTTGATTAAATTTATATAATAAAGTACTAACCGTTTGCCAAAAAAAGTATTATTAGTTTCTTTGTTAGCTATATTTTTATACTATATATATCTATATATATATTCGGGACCATAAATCTTTGTGGACAAGTCTATAATTTTGGTCTAACAAAAAACAACTTGACTGCCCTAAAAAGTTGGAATGGTTTATAATTTGGAACGGATGAAGCATATTTTTTGAAGATCACGGGCACGGATTAGAATTACAATCATGATGAAAAACAACCCACGTTTGACCATCATGAAAATGGAATCTTGGTCGAGCCGATTAGTGACGAGGCGGTTTGCATGATGTTTTGGGTATTTACATGACTGTTTAACGGCGCCCAGGCAATTTCCATTTTCTCTTGCTATTTTGGACGTAGTAGTATATACGGTGTAAGAGCCGGACATCACAAGCTAAAGGAAATGTCACTTTAACGGGTCTATGAAGAGGGGCCCCGCCGAAACATGAAACCTCCCTTGCGTTAACGATGGTGGTGTCGAAAATCCACCCGTAGTGGTCTACTATGTCTGGATTACATACCAGGTCAGTCTTGTATGTTGGAATTGGTACTTGTCACGAATTGGCCACTAAAATCATCAGCAAGAGACCAAAGCCTATAAATTGACCGAGTAGTAATTTGAAAAATAAGTCATTGTGCATTTCCTCTTTTTGGCGATGGTTGTCTTTACACCAAACCTCAATCGTTGACGCCGCGTTATTGACTTGCGTCTATTAGTCCATATAAACAGCTTACTAAGCCCTGCTCAAGCATGCATACAAAATCAAAAGAGAGAAGTGTGTGGATGGTCCTTAAACTTATGCAGGTGTGTCATCTAGGTCCTCGAACTCTCATAACGCATTTCTAGGTCTCTAAACTTGTATGGGTGTGTCATTTAGGCCCCCCGAACTCTCGTAACATCTTTTCACGAAACTTTTATAGGTGTGTCATCTAGATCCATGAATCTGTGTAGTGTGTCATATAGATCCAAACGGTCTCCAAAACCCGTTTTGTGTGATAATGTGACATGCCACGTGTACTTATGGTCAGCAAAAGAAATAAAAAATAATTGTGGGACTTATATGTCAGGCGCATGGATAAAATTCTCCCTCTCCCTTCTAGGCTTCACCGTGCTATGGTGGCCTAGCCTGTTACCAAGGGAGGGGGCGAGGGTAGCAGCAGGGGGGAGGAGGAGGAGGAATTTAAGGGTGGTTTTGAAAGATTTGGTCAATGCAACTGAGATATTGGTCCCATAAATGTTTTTTTACCATAAGTCCATGTAGATGACACGTCATCATACAAAATGAGTTTGATATCGTTTGAACCAATTTGACACACTACACAAGTTTATGGACCTAAGTGACACACTCATACAAGTTTAGCGACCCGACAAGGCGTTATGAGAGTTCGAGGGCCTAGATAACATACTCATACAAGTTTAGGGACCTGAAAACACGTTTTGAGAGTTCAGAGACTTAGATGACACACCCACACAAGTTTAGACACCGCCCGTGTATTTCACTCAAATCAAAACATTCAAAAATGGCGACCAAGTTCCTACTCCACACCCTCTTCATCTCCTTCCTCCTCGGCACAGCTCCTCGGGGCTACTCCGAACGGCCTGTCCTCTGCGCCACCATGACACGCTCTGAAAAGACAATCAACTTCACCCGAGCCGCGTGCAGATCGCACGAGCGCCTGTCCATGCTCGCAGCCCGTCTCGCTGTGGCCGCCGGCGGCGCGAGCGTGTAAACACCGTTGCAGAACGATGGCCGCGGTGGCGACTACGCCATGACGTTCTCCATCGGCACACCGGCACAGCAGCTGTCGGCACTCGCCGACACCGGAAGCGACCTTGTTTGGCTCAAGTGCGGCCCGTGTGCCCAATGCGCACCACAGGGATCACCTTCCTACTACCCCAACACCTCGTCCTCCTTCTCCAAGATGCCCTGCTCCGGTGGCCTCTGTGGCGTTCTCAAGAACCAGTCCCTCGCGGCGTGCAGCACCGGTGGCAACGAGTGCGACTACTTGTACAGCTATGGCCTCTCTGCAAGCTCACACCATTACACCAAGGGGTACCTTAGCACCGAGACATTCACGCTTGGCAGCAACACCGTACCTGGCATCGGCTTCGGATGCACCACCATGTCAGAGGGCGGCTACGGCACGGTCTCCGGGCTCGTTGGGCTGGGCCGTGGGCCGCTTTCCCTCGTGTCACAGCTCAAAGTTGGTGCCTTCTCCTACTGCCTCAAGGGACTCAACTCTAAAAGAGCAAAAGAAATAAATTGGGAGGACCAGGGACAAGAAAGGTTCCTAAGACACTTCTAGTGACTAATAAAGCTACATTAGCCTTAGCCTAGACTTCTGCTTAGATGCCAGGAACCAGAGCTTGCTTCAACGACTACAATGAGAGTATCTGAGAATGGGGTAAGAAAGGGGATCCTTTGGGCTAAGCAACAACTATTCTGAAAAAACCCGAACATGATGGACTACAAATGATGGACAGGATTGTTACCACCAGTTGCCTACCACAGCAATCCCATAGAGTGGAACACACTTCCTAGCTAACACCGAGATGGACAAAACATCTGCACTTGATGCAAGGATTTCTTTTGAGGCCTTCAACCCAGGAGACCAATGAGAGCATCCTAATCCAGGCAAGAGAATCCAGAAGATAAGCTCCCGACAAAGCTAACTAGTGTGGCGGACTACCCCTAAATTAATCCAACTTAAGTACACCAGGGACCACCATGAGGCATTCGTATACTTGAATAGGATTAAGCTGGAGCGTCGTCGAGTCTAGCTCGATTTAACCACATACTTTCGATCGAAACAACACGCCCGCACGAAGGTGACTCCCAAAGATTACAACATTCCATGGTCCAAATTCAAATAACTCTTTAATTCAAATTATTACAAGCCCAGTTCGAAAGAGATAAATAAAGTTTCATAGTTCAAAGCAGCAGAAAGAAAACGATGATCTAAACGACGATACATGTAACATCATGATGAAGCCGTCCATGATGCTACTCCTCGCAATCCTCGCCAGAGGATGGCTCCCAAATGACGGTACAACCAGGGGCAGCTGGGTCGGCCAACAAACACCAGTAACGGACTCAACCAACGCATTACCTGAAAATTTTAGCCACAAGTAAGGCTGAGTATACTAATACTCAACAAGTCTTACCCGTCGGGTGATCACTACTTCACCAACCTCTAGACATGCAAGGCTTTTGGCTGAGGGGTTTGTTTTGCCAAAAGCACTAATAATGGATCCTTACTTTCAATATTTTAGTATCAAATTCTAGTAATTTAATTATTCTATATGAGCATCCTTTCTAAGCAACCAAGTAGAGCAATACAAATAGATACATACATCATCTTTATCAATCTCAAAGTTTCATTTGTTACTCAATGCAGCACAACGGTCAAGCAGTCTCATTAACCGCGAGAAGCGAATAGTTCGAACCGAATTTCAGTACCTGAGAAAACCCAACACACACGTATAATATTTGCTATAAAAGGCACAAACACTATCCAATCTTTCGTGTCAATCCACAATTCAGCACCGGGTCCAACTCCCTTAGGATACATGGTTATCGGATACTCGCGGACACATGCCGGCCGATCTCACATGTGTAACCACATGTGTACACAAGGGAAATAAATTTCCAAGGAAAGAAGAAAATCGGTCCTAGCTGTATCAATCTGGTACCTGGCTTACCGATTCCCATAGGTCGGCATGTGTGTGGTACGTTCAAAGACTTGACACACAGAACCACACATTTCGACCCTAAGCAATTATCATACACGGACGGGAGATCTACGCACATACCACCCCGCCCGTCAATCCTTATGTTTCCAACATAAAGAAAGACATTAAACTCCTATATCTCCCGAGTGACAGGAAATCACTCGACTTGTAACGGGTCCTTAAAGCATGGCAACTAGCGAACCTACCATACTAGTATTAAAAACATAGGTACTAGAATCATGCAACTAGGTTTTCATTCAACTCCTAAAAATCTAAATGCACAAACATAAACAAATAATTGCAAGAAGTTCTAAACTTGGATCATGCTTCGGGGCTTGCCTTCTTGCTCAACCCTAGTCTCTGGCTCCTAAGATGGTGCTTGCTCTACAACGATGGTGTTCAATTCTCCTCCCTGCACGTCCTCATCTACGTCCGGCACCAACTTGTAGTTTTCATCAGCGATTTGCTCTTCTACACGTGAGGCAACAATATGATGACTTAAATTTAAATATTTCTCCCAACAAAACATAGGGTGCAAAAGTGGTCATATTCACCTAGACAAAGATTTTTAAAGTCTATCTTTTCATGAAATAAGGTGGGTTATATACTTAACATTCTTTTTCTTTTGATGGTGATTATGTACATATATAAAATTATCACATTTATTTCTTCATTCTAGTAACTCAAATCTGTTTGGTTCTTATTTATATTCTTTCCCAATGTTGTTACTTTTATAGCATGTGAAAAGATTTTGGTTATTTCTTTTCTTGACTAGGCAAGATTTCATTTCCCATTTGTTTCTTAATTTCTAATGATCAGAAATTTATGTTAAAACTTATACTTGCACTCAGATTATTTAACTTATTTCTCTGCAGCAAAAAGAATTTATTTTAACCAGAAATTTTATTTCTTGTATTTAAGCAATTTCAGCCGCTAGGATACCAAATTAAATCCTAGGAAAAATAAATACATAGCAAAACAATGTGAACTATTTATTATAGCAATATGAAATCATGTTTAGCTCATCTACCAAGTGAGTACTCAGTTTTAGCAACATTTCATGCGCTAAACAATTGCTACATTATTTTTATACCCTAATTTCACTAATCTTGTTACCAGAGCTAAAAATGGGGTTTAGCATTTTTCTAAGATAACTGATAACACGGATACGCTACTGTGCAACATTTGGAAATTTCCGCCGCAGAAATAATTTATTAAAATTCCAGCAAAGTTTCAGCTGAGATAAACTAAACATTTTATTTCTGGAGCTAGAAAATATAACTCAGTGCAAGATTGATACAGTAAAGGTTTGATAACACGAGTAACAACATATCCAAAAATCACATTCATCTGAGCTGTAGTTTAGGAGTTATACACAAACGTTCGTTTTCAAAGTTTATTTTTTACAGCCTAATCCAAGGATCAAAAGCATACACATCCTGAAAGTTGAAATGAGTAGACATCACCCGGATGCCATAGAAATTTAGTTTGCATTTTTTGGATGTTTCTACGATTTTTTATTGAATTTCAAATTTTCCAGTTTTAACCCTAGATCTAAAGATACGTTTTTCATTCTGGCCCTTAGAAATTTTAAACTATCGCGAACAGGTCCTTGGTTTCTTTCAGAGGGAACCCTGGGGAAGATGAAGTAAAGTCCCCAGCGGAGACGGCAGTGGTGATTCCAGCCAAACGCCGCCGATCCCGCGCGGCCAAGGGTCGGGAAACGAAGAGGGGTTCACCGCGCACCGATTAGGGTCGGTCTCGGGGTCGAAGGCCACTCAGGGAGGGGGTCTAGACGGCGGCGGCGGCGCTCTGCTTTGGCTTCGTCTCCGGCGAGCTCGAGCGGCAAAGGCGACAGGCGGAGGGGTCCTCGAGCACCAGCGGAGAGCCGGGAAAATGGTCGAGTGGTCGGTTGTCGCAGCGGTGGAGCGGAGAAGCGGCTCGACGTGCGGCGGCCCGTGAGAGCTCCGGCGAGCGATTCCACGCATGAGGAAGGGGAAGTGCTGATTATATAGTTGCGGAATGTTCACAAGAAGGTGGGAAAGCTCGGAAGCTTGGAGCGGGGGCTAGACGAGCGTGGATGACGCGCGTGGCGCCGAGGCACGGCGAGTTCATACCATGGTCAGGGGTGAAATTGAAGGCGCGGTCGTGTGGAGTAGACCCACAGCTACAATATTTGGTCGAGGGGAGGTCTCCTAGGCCTTGGGTGAGCTGGTGAGGCGAGGTGATAGGGGATGGCGCGTGCGGCAAGAAAAACCCGTCGCAGCGGAAGGGAGAGAAAAGGGTACGGCGCAGCGAGCGGCTTGGTCGGGCGCGGAAACAAAAACCTCCTACATTTGCCCCTAGTTTTGGTGGAACGGCTTGGGACCGCTAGACCTCGCGCACCGCATGGCGGCTCCTCCCTGACGGCGGTCGGAGCGGCGCTCGGTCGTGGCTGCGACACTGGCGAGGCGACGGCCGGCGCGAGGGGGCAAGAGATCGTGAACGGATCCGGGGGACGGCTTCATGACTTGGTCGGACACGCTGCTGCGGGGTTTGCAGACACCTTCCGCCACGTGGTGGATGGGCCCCGGCGAAGACGCGACGGAACAGAGCGCGAACGCCGCGCTCTGGAGCTCGTCGGGTGTTGCGTGGCCACTCGCTTGACACGTGGCGTTCCCCAAAAATTTGAACTGCACCAAACTTTCCCCAAATACAAATGTTGTAGATGGCAGTTTAAAGTTTAGTTGGCAAGGTTTGACATAGGAAACTTTGGATGGTTTGGTGCGTGACACGCTAGGAATTTTGTGTTGTCACTGGGTTGAAAACTGACAGAAACAGTGGTGGTTGAGCATCTTCCAGTCAAAATTTTCCAAAACTTCAAAAGAGGTAGAAGTTTGTTATAAAATTTGTGACAACTTCTATTTTTTGAGATTTTCAGGGTGTTTTGTGAATTCATGAGAAAATTGATGATCTTCAGAAGTGACAGGCAGGATTTTGGTTCAAAATTAAAGTTCCCCAAAAAGTTTTGGAATTTTTGCCAAGTTTCCCATGCTTTTTAGAAAAAACTTCAAATAGAAAATTTATCTGGTTATATATTCTATGAAGGTTTTATTTTTACCAATTTTTGAGTTTTAAGAAACTTTTAGGTTTTTGGGATGGAAAACCTATTCAACTGGGTTGGATTTTATCTATTTAAGGAATTTCCAAAATCCTTTTATAAAGTCTTTTGTTTTATCTTTCCTTTCTTTACTTAATCACTTAATTAACTATTAAACATCAAAGATGTTACAACTAGACTCTGAAGCTAAACTAGAAGATTGATAAGAAAAACTCCTCTCCCTTGAGATCATAGATCAAAAGGTAAGGGGAAGCGCCAAAAGTAGAGCTAACTAAGAACTATAGAAGATAAATATAGAGATAAGGGAAATAGTCCGGAAACCAAAGTAAAGATACATGGACTTTACCAGAAATCTGAAATCTCTGGAACCCCAGGTCAAGCACGACTCAACCCTAGCTCCCAACTACTAACCTAAGCTATGAAATGGAAAATGAGAGAGAGTTCCTTTTTGTTGTGTGTTGTTGGATGGGGGTGATGTCCTCCTTTTATAGCCTACGACGGGCGATAGCTGGCGTCACTTGCACGGAACGCACTTGGAGTATCTCCTACGCGAATGGGTCACGTGAAGTTGCAGCAGCCAGCCAGTCGGCCTAGGATTTTCACCACATGAACGAGACCTCAATGAGTAATCAGCTATACTAGCATTCTCCAAGAAAGTGTCGTTGGAGCTGCCTTGCCAGAGGACCCTGGAAACAATATGAGCACTAGGCAATGGTGGTGTCCCGGCAATAACTGCTTCTGCCCGTAGAGCTTCCATTAAATCCTGGGACAAGCATGTACATAGATTTAGTGCCTCTCTAGCCGTGTCACTAATACCATTACACCTACTGGTATGGCAAACCCTAGAGGCTTCCATCGTGTCTAGTTTTTCGTTAGCTTGTTCCTGGCCGTCAACGTCCTTGGCCCGGGCCTGGGGCTTGTTCTACAACTGGTGTCCCAAAAATGGTAGTCAGGCCAACAACAAAAATGACTATTGAGAAACATTTCAAAATGGTTTCGAGTAGTGGGTATAAATATAGCTTCTCAAGTATCACAAAAATAACTAGTACTGTTATATAATGTACAAGTGCTGGAACTGTTTGTGCTCCTTAGCAGTACACTATTAGTGCCATTTAAGTAGAGTTTATAGACTATTTCATATACTAATCCGCCACTTGGCACTTGAAATAATCCGATTTCTGCATATGCATATATTTTTGGAGAGTTTCTGAATATGTTGGTTTTTCAGGCTATTTTGGAGCGAAAGTGACAAAGCCCTTGATGAGGATCAAAAGCTCAAGAACTTGAAACCTGTTCACACTCTCGAGAAGGCCCAAAGGAGAACCAAAAATGATTCACTTTGGAGTCAAGGTCAAGAATATGGAAAGATTTCCCTTCCCAACCTTATGCCAAAGAAATCTCAAAGAAAACAACATCAAAAGTGTCACATATGTGAAGAACAAAAGCTAAGAAAAGACCAAGGAGTCCGCACGCGAAAGAGGAGACTAAGACGGGTCAGAAAAGGCCCAGGCCGGCCGGCTCAGGCCATTTTCGTGGTGGTTCAGCCTCCCCTTCAAGCGAGGGTTTCCTTAGGTTATTTAGAACCTGAGCCATGAAGGAACCCATATCGAATTCTCACCAGAGTCACGCTGAATCGAAGGAAGACACACTGGAGGAAGCCGACAGCCGTTGCAAGATTGGAGGACGGCGAGTTCTTCGCCGAGGACTTCTACACCATGACCTTCGTCGCCATGACTAGTTTTATGGGGTGAAGGCATCGTTTGTCCATGGGGATGTAAGGTGACCGTGCTTTGTAATCACCGACATACTTTGTGATATCAATCTATCTTGTACATAGATCTAGGTCCTCTTAGCTTGATGAATTATTACCCCTAGTGTAGCGACAATGTGTGGGTCGAAACGACATCGGTAACTGGGACTTGATAGATTAGATTGGCTCTTTCACTCGGTGGTTGTATAACTAGGCGATCCTAAAACCCTATGGGCAAACGTTCTCTATATCTTGTGCTCACTAACCTAACTCGCTTTCTTAACCTTGGATTTTAGATTTATTCTCTTTAATTCAGATTAAATTAGGTTTAATTTTATTCATATTTATCACTTTGAAATACGCTCCAAACCACGTAATTAGTGCTTAGATAAGCGTAGTGATCTTCTTGTTCCACGGATTGATAACCTTGGGGGAACGCTTTAAGAGAAAAACTACAACCGACCTGTGCGCTTGCGGTTAATAATTGACGTGGCTAAGCGTCGTCAACATGAACCAAATTTGAAGAACGACACTTACTACGTGAGACTGACTCTCAACTATCACAATGCGATAGAATAGCTTATACCATCATATATTGAACAAGTGCAGGAACTAAATTTAAAGAATGAAACTTATTGCGAGGGACTGACTCTTGATCATCACAAACTAACAGATAGAATAACTAATACGGTCATTTATTGAACAAGTGTAGGGAACAAAATTTAAAGAATGACCGTTGCTACTAGAGACTAATTCTCGACCATTACAATCAATCAGATAGAGTAGCTAATAGTAACTAAATTGTCACATATTAAATAAGTGTAGGAACAAAATTTAAAGAGTGACACTTGCTATGAGAGACTAACTCATGTAAAAGTGTGATCAGATACAGTAACTAATATTGTCACATATTAAATAAGTGTAGGAACCAAATTTGAAAAATGACAATTGCTATGAGAGACAAACTCAGGTATAAGTGTGTGTAGTCATTCAAGTGCAAGTGTCTGTGTGCAGGTAGTCATTCAAAAATAAATCACAAAAGAATGAAAGTGTTACATTATAAGCCTTATGTACGCAATTGTGCGACATAAGGCGAGATCCTATCGCATACACTCGATTTTAGTCTGGGTTAGCTTGTTCTTTTCAGAGAATGACTGCAAGAGATGTATGTGTTATTTAGTCTCTATCACTATTACCTATTGGATAGCGCACGAAGAGATCTATCTTTGTTCGACAACATCATAGTGTATAGTGCAAAATGTTAAGCGATAGAAATACCTTGTTTAAAGCTCACCACTTGTCAACAAGTTGACACCATTATGCATCAGACGTGGTGGCAACAAGAGTGGTTGTAAGGACCTGATCAGCAGGGATGCCAACAAAGTATTTCTTCTTCCATATATACATATTAAGTAAACATCAAAACTCATAGAACTTGTTAGAATAAAGTGTATGTCATATTTTAGCCATTGGACAATGTACTATAAATGTTAAATTTAGTGATAAAGTTTGTAAATAATGTTCGCCAACAAGGCCGCTGCCCGTCCGTGTCCGTAAATGCTGCCATCGTAGTTCATCCTTCATGAGCCGCACAACGATATCTCAGACCCTTACTGCTTCCCATATCGCACGATGGTGTTGCCCATTGGCTCGTCCACGTGGCTGCCCTGGATCCTGGAAGGTACCGCCGTGTGTTTAGATTCACCGAATTTGCACTGTTCATCCAAAAATACACTGTAGCTGAGTTCTAGAAAGTGTGTTCTGTGAGTGGAAGGGATGTGATGCATAGAGAAAAGTTGGATGAATAGAGAAAAGTTGGATGAATAGTGTTTTGTAGGGTGAAATTTTTTTGAAACTAAACTTCGCCTTGTTTGGATGGCAGGAAAGGGTGACGTGAAGACAGTGCGGGCTGGCGCCGACTGCGCATGTCCACGCCGACGGCTGCCAGGAATCCACAAGGTCCTGCAATTATACATTCTACATTCTAATCACCGATAACCATTTCACATATAAAAATTCGCATGCATCCTGAGTCCATGTTAGTATTTGCTCATGTTAGTTCGAAACTCAGTTGTGATACCGATCAGCACACATTACAGCGAATTGTGATTGTTGTTAGCAAAGGCATCTGTCATCAGATAATCCAAACCCTTGTGCACATAATTTAGAACCATAGCATTATTAACAACCAGGTATTGGACTATGGTTTGAGCTTTAGACATTAGGTGTGTTTTATCCTAACTCAGCGCTTTCTTCGCTGTGGAAAGACTGATGGGAACCCCTCTTCCACCTATGTTGCCCCTTCCTCCTTAACCTGATGGAAGAAAGGGTTCCAATCTTCCAAAAAGTTCAGATAATTTGTTGGAGTCGCGACACATGTCAATCCGACTTCCCAACAACACGTTCAAAACCCAGCAATCGCAACACCACTTCTCCTCAGGTTATTGACCGGCAGATGCAAGGTCGACCTCACCAAGAAGGCTAGTCCCTGCCTATAAATCGAAGAACACAAGAGAGAACAAAGGACGAGTTGTGGTCTCTTAAACCGATGCAACAGCAAAAAAGCAAAACCAAAACCCTAATGGAGGGGTGGTGGCTTTTAAAGAAGCCCCTAGGGTCGTGGCTAGAACCCCCTGGTCGACACCCTAAGAGGTCACACTCGGTACATGGCTCAAATATCATAACAAGCGACGTGACGCCGAGATACATTCTAGATGTCCACTTGTTTCCATGATTCGCTTTTACTCAGGCCTCATTTGGATGTGGGACCGGTTCCACTGGTAGGTCTATCAAATTCTATTTCCATCCATATATAGAACATCCAAAGCTGAGCCCGTACGCGACCTGGGCGTCTGTTTTACGGCTGACAGCTCCTATACTCAAATGTGGACTCAAAGTTGACATGGTTTGGGCCTCAAAATCGACTTGGCCGTCCTTGGTGGCCCCTCCATGCCTGCCAAGCCCCTTTCCAATATCATCCCATCATCTCCATCGTTCCTAACAATAATTAATCTATTATGTAGCAATTTATTCTCAAATCATAAAAACAAGACATTAGAAAACAAGGTCACCTGTAAATTCAATTGTCGCGCATGAGCTCTGTTCATTATAACTATGCCAAGTAGAGTTGTGCTGGTTGTATCCATGGTGTGATGTCCTCATAATTTTCTTCATGGTCAGAAGAGATATGGACTGCCGTTGGCACCTCCCACCCCGCGCAGCCGTTGCTGGCCGTTAGGGGCCACATCGTTGTTCCCAGTGGCTGTGGTTCTCCCTTTTGTAACACCGTAAAAGTGTCTCATTTAAAATTTAGTGAATAAATGACTTTTTATGTTCAAGTGCTCATAATTAATATAGGCAAATAAAACTTTTGAGGAAAATAAAAACAAATATAGGGATTAGAAACATTATTGTTGCATTCATGCTGGTGCATTTCTTTTTTATTGTTGAATTCAAATTTAAATTTGAATTTGAATTCGGATGAGTGTTTGAATAAAAGAAAAACCATTTCTTTTTCCTCTCTCTTTTTCTCTCTCAAATCAGTCCAGCCGGCCCATTTCTCCTCCTCTCTTTCTTTTCCTCGCGCGGCCCAGCCCAGCTAGCTCGCCAGCCGCCAGCCCGCTCCTCTCTCTCACTCCCAGAGCCGCTGACAAGCCGGGCCCGCCTGTCATCCCCCAACTCCGGCGCCTGCGTCCGACCGAGCAGAGACCGAGCCCGGGTCGAACCCGAGCTCGAGTCCATGCACGCGTCGCCTTCTCGCTGCTTGGCCCGCACGCCAAGGTGCTCCTGCCGCCCTATAAAACCGCAGCCGCAACACCGAGACCCCCTTCCACCCGCACGTTCAAACCCTAGCCGCCACCATCGAGTTCGAGCGCCGCCGCCGTCAATCACCCGCTTCGCCGCCCCATTGTCGACAAGATCAAGCCCAGGAGCTTCGCAAGGTAGCAGGGAACTCGCCAAGCCGGTTATTGCCCTCTCTCTTGCTCCGTGGCGCTTGCGCAAGCTCGTCGCGCGTCCCCGTCATCGCCAAAACCTCGTCCACAACCCCCAAATCAAGATCCCCGTCGTCTCCTCTCTCTCCCAAGCCAATAACGGCATCAAGCCAACCTCCCTAGCCCCGTTTTGGCTTGTCTCCGGCGAAGTCCTGGCGAGGCGCCGCCGCGAGTCGAGACGTCCCGTGTGCCCGGAGCCGTCCGATCCTAATCCTACGGCCGAGATTAGATCCAACCAAAGTCCGCACTAGGTCAAACCGGTCGCCCTGGATATTTTGCAAAAGAACCCCTGCAGTTTTCAGAAATCAACCCGCGGTCCACCTCTATTCAAAAATATTTGCAAAATAGTCCTTTTCACTTCTGTTTAACCCCTGCACTTTTGTAAAATAGAACCCGCCGTCCTAGTTGTCTGTTTTATCCCTTAGCCCTCGAGTTTTTTTTACAAAATTATGTTTTAGGTCCCTGGTTTCTTTCAGAAACACCCCTGGAAGCCTAAAACTCTCTCACGAGCAAGCCCCTAGATCCCGTTTTAAGCGTAGTTTCCTCATTTTAACTCCATTCGAGTGATTTTCGAGCTCATGTATTCGTAGTGAAACGTAAAGTATTTCTAGAGCCTTCTTTTCATCATTTGTTTATGTTTGGTGTACTGTTCTAATTAAATACCTTGTTTGCATGTATGTGTGGATGCTTGTGTGGTGATCAATGTGAGTAGTTGACGAGCCGTTCAAGTTCGCCGATGATCCCATTCCCGAGGAGCAGGTGCAGCAGCAGTTTGCTGAGGAAGGCAAGTATAACACGGACAATCCTTGTTACCTATACACTATTTAATCATACAATTCATATGCATGTGTCTAACTTTGTTATACACTAAGGATGATACTAGTCTTTACCTTATTCCTTGTTTACCCGGGTTTAATGCAATATGGTTAGTTCTTGCTATGCGCTGCAACCAACATTTATTTTAATGTTAATGTTTAATTAATGGTTCACTTCAATAATTGTTAAAAGATGCTTTTTAGTAACATGGTTTGGGGAGCTAGAACATGCGCTTCGTGCTTTGTTCTAGTGTCTTTGTAAGGTTTGGTTTAGGAAATTAGAGCATGTGCTTCGTGCTTTGTTCTAATGTCTCTCCGTAAGGTCCGGTTCTTAATGCGGCAACCCAGGAACTTGTTCGCCGCTGTTGGAACTATAATGGCTCTGATCTTGTATAATTGGCTTGTACGTCTCTAGCTCACCAATGGTTACTAAAAGGCGTATGTGGGGAACATTCGTGAGAGTGTAGTTTGATCCATCGAGGACGGATTTATCCGTTGGCTATATCTCGTTAGGCAAAGTCCCGTGATGTAAGCGCCCGATGTACGACAGCTTCACACGTTGCGATGAATGCGCTCTTGCTCTGGACGCCATTAACCCCCTCACGTTGCGCCCTGAGCGTACGTCAATCTCGATGCATTGGGTTATGCTGCCTATGTTGAACCAAAACGGCTACTGTGCTTGTTAGGGTGTTTTGTGAAAGTCCTCGTAGCATAAGTTCTTTTGGATTTATGCGACCGGCGGGTAAAGGGCGAAACGTCTGCAGAGTGTTAAATCTATCATGATAGCCGTGCTCACGGATATGAGCGGCCTGGATCCTTTTTTATTAGAAGATGATGTTAGAGGTTGATGTTGGAATATTATATAATTACTTATATATTATTATTGGGTTGCATGGCCGGCCGGCCAGGCCTTGAGCCGATCGGCCGGGTCCTGGTGCCATCTGGCACCGCCTTTCACTTGAACGGTCTTGATGCTCTGCTCAGGTCGGTGAGGCGGTGCTGATTGTCGGTTGTGACAGTTACAGGGCCGGTCGGCCGGGCACTAGGCCGGTCGGCCTTGTCCTGACACATCTGGTCTCTCCGTTGCACCGACTTTGCCTCTGGACGGTGAGATGCTCGTCCAGGTGGAGTTCACATGGATTGCGGTTCTGATGTTCTGGATGTGGGCCCTCCAATCCATGGTTGAAGCTATTTTAGATCTCTTTTGCTATTTTCTCTCCTTCTCTCACAAATTCATCAAAACTTGTGGAACTAGTTAGTAATAAACATTTCTACTCTAGAAGGAGGTATAAGAGCCTGAAATACAACAGAATGTTGGTGGTAAAACACTATGATAATGACCACCAACACGCCCCCCTACCTGAACTTTGCTAGTCCCTGAGCAAAGATGAAGTAAATCCTGAGGACTTAGCCAGAATTCAGGTTCATGAAATCAAGATATGTATAAGTAATTATCATAGCATTCTCCCATACCTTGGATTCTTGTGGCTAATACTTTCTCTCCCACCGATTGAACTCCTGAACAAATCAATGTTCAGCTGGACACTCCTCTTCATCTTAGCACTTGGAGTTTTTGTCAAGTTTATAAAAGAGAGGCATACTCTTGTCACCCCTCAACACTCTCAATCACTCAGCGAGTGTATGAGTCTCACTTAGGCTATTGACTTTAGCCTCTCCTACTCCTATCGGCTTATATCTGTGGTTTAGGTAGGGTAAAGCGGTGCACATGCTTCATCATTTATTTTGCATGATCAAGCAACTTGCTAAAGTATCCAAACTATTCACATAATCCTTGGTCAAGTGCATGTGTTCATTGCAATGGTAATGTCCTTTTTGTGCTTCTTAGCTTCTTTCATTTTTCCCCTCTCTTTATTTTTTTCTTTTTTTTACTGAAGATACAAGAGCTTGATTACTCTTTTTCTCTTCTTTTTCTTTTTCTTTTTGCAGGGGGATGAAGAGCTTTTTCACAGGACTTTATTTGATGATCGTTGATCGTGTACGTGATTGACCAAAAGACATATGATAGAGTGGAATACATAAGCAAAGAAGCTTGAGCAAGCTCAAAATTCAGAAGATGGCTACGTAGTGGCTCAACCTGAAACTTTATATGGCTCTGCATAGGACATATCAAGTTGATGGTGACTCGAGTAGCCTCATGTTTAATTTTTAAAATAAATCTCCAAGGCTTTGAAGAAGAGTTAGCATCACATATCATTATATCATGAAGATCAATAAGTAGAGGTCAAAAGCAATCCTATAAATGTTTCCAAAGGTAGAGATACATGAATAGATTCTCACTTATGTAATCTTAATTCATGTCGGAAGGGTTCTCTTTGTAATCATTTTGGATCAAGTTTTATATATATTTTGAGCATGAATTTTGATCAAAAACTTAAATAAACATAAGTGACACGTGGCAAACCTGCACATGAAGTTGAAGTTCAGCAGAACGGCTGCCTCTTAGGGCTGGCCGGCCTAATACTAGGCCGATCGGCCTGGTCTTAGGGCCTCTGGCCCTGAGCCCAGTGCAGTCATGTCACGTATCTCGCTGTTGTCACGTGTGCAGAAGCTGGACGGCATTTGGGTCAGGTGGGCGGCCGATCGGCCAGGCTCTAGGCCGGCCGGCCTGGCCCCTCTGCCAGTCGGTCCTCGTTTTCGTCCAGTGAGTTGATCTATCTTTGCTTGCTGTGTTCTTGCATGCACTACAGAATTCATCAGAGCAGAGGTG
The DNA here is from genome assembly GCA_015342445.1 of Digitaria exilis. NCBI lineage: Eukaryota > Viridiplantae > Streptophyta > Magnoliopsida > Poales > Poaceae > Digitaria > Digitaria exilis. Next base: position 40,921 of record JACEFO010000083.1, read on the forward strand.
TGGTTGACACATAAAAATGTGTCAACCACTATATAGCATAAGATTTTTTTTATTTTTATCTTCAAACTTTATTTTATTTCATGGAAATTAAAGAGGTGCTGCTGGATACAAGATGAAATGTGGAAAATAAACCTAAGGAAGAAATAAAATGCAGCACCTAAACCTAAGCTAATCTAGCCTAGTCCTCCTTTGGACGATAGAGGTCTTCATGGCCCGTCACTTTCGCGAGGCGCTTGACCTTAGAGGTCATGGCCTTGCGAAGGACGTTCACCTTGTCCTCCGTCTCCATCTGCCCAATTTGGGTCTCGGCGATGCGCTCATCAATGTTATTCAACTGAATTCTGAGCGCCGCCACTTCCTTCCTCAAGGACTCAATGTCCTCCTCCTCTTCCTTCTCTTCCTCCGACCATTCCATGGTCCCCGGGGGACCGCGGATGGGTGGAGGAGTGCGTGTCCGCCTCATCTTCTCCATGAAGAGAGGGGACATAGGGCCTTTGCCCATGCCCGGGCCACTACGCCTTGGCGGAGTGGGACTCCGCGTCGTGTACTCCGGCGAGTACGCCAAAGAGGTGGCAAGGCGCACCGCCTTCAGAGAGGTGGGTGTCGGCCTCTTGCCCATAGCCTTCCACGGGGACAAAAGCCCCACGATTGGCCTCCTTGGCGCCTTCCCGCGCCCACTCCCCTCGACCTTAGGGGTCAGGGGAGGTGCCTCCTCCGCCGGCGGCGCAAAGATCTACCGGGTGCAAGGCGGGCGAGGGTTTTGGCCCTCGGGGCATGCCATGATAGCCTCGACATAGGCAGCCCTCTCAATAATTTGGAGGCTGCTCGAGGAGGACTCTCTCTTAGGTGTGGAGAAGGGGGACGAGGGGCTTCTGGGCACCACATTGGACCCTTGGTTGCTGTTGTTTGGGCTAGCTATGGTGTTGGGCAAGGAGGAGAGGAAGAAGAAGACTCTGAGTTCTGAAGGTGGAAGAAGGGGTCTTTCGTATTATGAAGGTGTGATCGCAAACTCCCCCCTACAGGATCTCGGAGCAGAGATAGGGCTACGAAATACGAACGAGGAGCGTCGCTATCCGTGGAGAGGCAGGACCGGCCGGCCATAGGCCAGGCCGATCGTCCTGGGCCTGGCTCGGTCTGGCTCGGGCCTCCTCGTGCGGGCTCCCCTCTCTGTGCTGACTCGACTCCCGTGGTGCTGGCTAGATGAAACACCCTTTTTCTTTATTTTTAATTTTTTTTTGAAAAGGAAAAAGAATGGAGAAAAAGAAAAACCTATCCTAGATAAGGGACATTTTTAGGTCCTGCCCGAACCTGGACCAGATAACCTCGGATAGCTCATAGATGTCCATCTCTCTGAGCTCCGGTATGTCGGATTCGAGGAATATTTTCAATCTTTGGCCATTGGCCTTGAAAACATTCCCGTCATCATCCTGGAGGGTAACAGCGCCATGATTGGCGGCATTAAGCACTCTAAAAGGACCTTCCCACTTACTCCTAAGCTTACCATGACCAAATAATCGAATGCGAGGGTTAAAGAGAAGTACCTTATCTCCCTCTTTGAATTCCTTGATCTTGATCCGCTTATCATGCCACCTTTTGGTTCTTTCTTTATATAACTTAGCACTGTGGTAGGCCTTCTCCCTCCATTCCTCCAGTTCAGCCAGTTGCATCTGCCTTTTTGTTCCTGCTGACTGGAGGTCCATGTTCCACCTCTTGATTGCCCAGTGGGACTTGTATTCGAGCTCAACTGGCAGATGGCAGGTTTTGCCATAGACCAGTTGGTAGGGTGTCATCCCTATCGGAGTCTTGTATGCTGTTCTGTATGCCCATAGTGCCTCGGGTAATTTGCGCTTCTGCCCTGTCCCCATTGCATTAACTGTCTTCTGTAGAATATTTTTGATATTCTTATTCGATGTTTCTGCTTGACCGCTGGTCTGAGGGTGATAGGGGGTTGCTACCCGATGGTTTACTCCGAGATCACTTAAGCATTTCCTGAATGTCTTATCAATGAAGTGAGAACCACCATCACTGATCACGACTCTCGGCACTCCGAAACGAGGGAAGATGATTTCTTCGAACATCCTCTTTGAATTCCGGAAGTCGGCTGCGACACAAGGAAGTGCTTCCACCCATTTGGACACATAATCCACTGCTACCAGGATGAATTCACACTGCTCCGACATGGGGAATGGACCCATGAAGTCTATCCCCCATACGTCGAATATCTCCAGTTAAAGATTACTCTGCAGTGGCATAGCATCACGGGCATTGATATTCCCATGCTTCTGACATCTGGCGCACCGTCTCACAAATTCCTTCGCATCTCCATACATCGTGGGCCAGAAAAATCCACTCTGCCATACTTTTGCATCGGTCCGGAAGATTCCATAGTGTCCTCCATATGGTTATGAGTGACAACGGTCCAGTATCTTATGTGTTTCCTCTTGGGGTATGCATCTCCGCAGTAATCCATCAGCACAGACTTTGAATAGATAGGGGTCATCCCACAGGTGAAATCTGCTGAGGTATATCAATTTCTTCTTGTCTTCTCCCGGAGGTATGTATACAGTCACCATGAAATTTACTAAATTTGCGTACCATGGACTGGTTGCAGTGACCTTCAGGAGAGTATCATCTCTGAGAGTCATTGATCGGACAATCTGGTCCTGAAAACTGCATTCTCGAGAGATGATCCGCCACACAATTGTCTGTCCCCTTCTTATCCTTGATTTCCAAGTCAAATTCTTGAAGGAGCAGAATCCAACGGATGAGTCGTGGCTTTGCATCTTTCTTGGTGAATAGGTACTTCAGTGCAGCATGGTCTGTGTATACTATCACCTTAGCACCCACCAAGTAAGATCTGAACTTATCCATGGCAAACACCACTGCCAGGAGTTCCTTCTCTATTGTTGCGTAGTTTAGCTGGGCTCCGGTCAATGTCTTACTTGCATAAGATATGGCATAGTGTTGCTTATCCTTGCATTGACCGAGCACTGCCCCGACGGCAGAATCACTAGCATCGCACATGATCTCGAAAGGAAGATTCCAATCGGGAGGTTGTATGATGGGAGCTGATATCAGCGCTTTCTTCAGGGTATAGAAGGCAAGGAGGCAATCGTCGTTGAAGTTGAATGGGGCGTCTTTGGCCAGTAGACTGGTAAGTGGCCTGGCTATCCGTGAGAAATCCTTAATGAACCTCCGGTAAAAGCGGGCATGCCCCAGAAAACTCCTTACCCCCTTGACATTTGTCGGAGGTGGTAACTGCTCGATTACTTCGATCTTGGCTCAATCCACTTCTATCCCTCTCTCGGATACCTTGTGCCCAAGGACAATTCCTTCTCTGACCATGAAGTGACACTTCTCCCAGTTGAGAACCAGGTGAGTCTCTTTGCATCTCTCAAGAACCTTATCCAAATTCTTGAGGCATTCATCGAATATCTTTCCATAGACTGAGAAGTCGTCCATGAAAACTTCCATGATATGCTCAATCAGGTCTGAGAAGATCGCCATCATACACCTTTGAAATGAAGCAGGTGCGTTGCATAGGCCAAATGACATTCGCCGATAGGCGAAGGTATCGTAAGGGCAGGTGAAAGTAGTCTTGCTCTGGTCGTCTAGATGAATGGGAATTTGATGATAACCAGAGTATTCATCGAGGAAACAGAAATATGAGTGATTCGCCAGCCGTTCAAGCATCTCATCAATGAAGGGGAGAGGGAAGTGATCTTTATGGGTTGCCTTGTTGAGCTTCCTGTAATCGATACACATCCTCCATCCAGTAACTGTCCTCTGAGGTATGAGCTCATTCCTCTTGTTCTGGATGACTGTCATTCCTCCCTTCTTTGGGACGACTTGGACTGGACTGACCCATTCACTGTCTTGCACCGGGTAGATGATACCCGCGTGCAGAAGTTTCAGTACCTCTTTCTTGACTACCTCCCTCATCGCATCATTCAGCCGTCTTTGATGCTCTCTAGACAGCGTATGGTCCAGTTCCATGGGGATGCGATGGGTGGATAAGTTGGGGCTGATCCCCTTCAAGTCTTGTAGAGAATACCCGAACATAGACCGGTGCTTCTCCAAGACTGTAATGAGCCGCCGAGTCTCATTCTCTGTCAGCTTATCACTGATGACGACTGGCGTGCTCTTGTTGTTGTGGAGGAAGGCATACTTCAATCCAGGAGGCAATGGTTTTAGCTCAGGAGTGGGGTGTTGCGGTCTTTCTTCTTTGCTGAGCGGGATAGGACCATCTGGATCTGCCTCTTGGATGAAGTGGCTCACGTCTTCAGCCTCAATTGACTGAGCATACTCTGCTAGAGTTATGCGAACTGCTTCTTCCACTGGGTCTAGCTCGGATTCAGCCTCTGCTTTAGTATTCACTGCTCGTGTGAGGCTGATTGGTATCTGTTCTTTGCCAACCTTGAACTGTATTGTCGTTCTTTCATAATTTGGGTTGACAAGCTGCCCTATTGGCTGACCATCAGGAGAAATCAGTCACCTTCCAGGATATCGAAGATATGGAAATCCAGGATCACCTTGTTGCGACCCATGAGGATAGGTACAACTCGGAGAATTCCTTTGCATTCCAATATCTGGTCGTCGATCCATTTCAGGTGCTTACGAGAGAAGGACCAGGGCTCATCAGATGCCACTCGCGCAGCTAGTGCACTGGACATAATGTTGGTCCCAACCTTCGGATCGTAGACGACTTCCTGTGTATCAGTTCCCTCAATAGCGCAGAGGATGACCTTAAAGTTGCGGTAGGTTTTGATGATTTTCTTGCTCCTTTCGGTCTCCTCCGTCCATTCCTTGCTCATAATCACAGACAGACCCTCAATCTGCGGTGTGACTTCCGGAATGAACCTCTCAGACCTAGAGTTTGCCTGCAGGTATTCAATTGGCATACGATGTGTATTGCCAACCTCCAAATACTCTTCCTCGGAGAAGAGCTCAGGTATATACTGCGGCAATTCCTCAAGGATATCTTCCAGGTCTGAGGCTTCTTGCTCATGCAGTTCCTCTATGATTGGAGGAGGTGGATCCATTGTGAGGGTGAGTATTGACTATTGCTCATGGGGTTCTGCTAGTGGTGGGTCGTCAAACACTCCCGTGTACTCGGTACTAGTGAGGACCTTTTCCAAGATTGCTCGTACCTCGGCCACGGTCTTGTAATAAACTGACCCCACGGAAGTGGCGTTCAGAAAATGGGCACTCTCCGGTTTCAATCCACCAACGAAGTGCTGCATCAGCATTTCCTCTGGAATGTTGTGCGGTGGTCTTGAATAGACCAATTGTAAGAATCTCTCCCACGCTGCACCCAAGGTCTCATCATGTTGTTGAAATGTCATCAACTCTATTATGAGCTTCCTGATCTTGGACACAAGATAGAAAAACAGACAGAACTCATCCTTCAATCTGATCCAATCTCCGCCAACTCCCCTTGCGTTCCGGTCATACCAAGACTTTGCATTTTCCATCAGAGAAAATGGGAAGAGCTTCCATTTCAATGTCTCTTGGCTCATGCCCGGAATAATGAGAAGAGAGATATTCTCCTCAAAGCCTGCAAGTGAGTATATGGACTTTCGTCCTTCTCTCCAAAGAAAGACTGTGCACGGACCAAGGCAACAAGACTGGGACGGATCTCGAAGCCAGGTGATAGGATGGGGTGGCAAGATGGTGGCGGCTCCATATTCTCGCTAGATGGACCTGCCGAGCGGCTAGGAGAAAACTCCATGTGAAAAGATGGATGATGGGGGTAAAGGTGTACAGCTAGAAAACGCCTACACTAGTGTTACTACCGTTCCCCGGCAACGGTACCAGAAAAGCTTGTTGGCACTCCTTAGCCTAACGTATCCGCAAGCGCACGGAGACCGATGTAGCCTTTCACCAGGGGAGTAAAACCTGGATATCGAATCCAAGGAACGGTAGATAGGACTAGCCTAGAATTCTTCTAACCGGACCCACTAGGAGCAAAAGGATAAAGAGGATAGAGAGCATAACCTTAGTTAGCTACTCAGAACCTTAGATAACTAAACTATACCTAACCCGGATCTGTTTCGACGGCTAAAGCGGGAGGAACTCAGAAAGGGATGAGAAAGGGGTTCTCCCAGGCCCAGCACTACTATTATGAAAACACTCAAACGTGATGAACTACAAGGGACGGACAAGGCTGTCACCACTTACCGCCTACCACAACGGCACCATGGGGTGGAACACAACCCTAGGTAGCTAGCCAGCACAGGCACCACGCCTAAGCTTTCAGCTACGGATCTCCACCCAACGTGATGGGTTTATGAGGAATTCACAAATGGACGTCTCTGTCGTCCATGCAGACTAGGGATCCTGCAGATCCAAGATAAGTAAAGTAAAATTACTGAAAGTAAAGAGTATACTAACGAGAAACTAAGGTTAGATACCGAGGAACTTACTGAAGATAAACTCCGAAGCTTTATTTCCTCAGGGGTGGAAAGTGTTGAGAGAAGACCCGGAGAAATTCCCGGACTCTCCCTACAAAGCTTGGGTGTCACCCAAGCACTCACCCACTCTCTCCCTACTCTAACTCTAAGAAGATGAACAACTTCAACTCAAGCATCACTTCTCTCCAAATGGTGTGTGTTGAGGTGAGGTCTTGGGGTCCTTATATAGCTCCTTAGGTCGGCAACTTGGGGTAACCGCCATCAGCAAGCCTAGAGTAACCGCCAAGGGAAAGATCAACCGTTTTGGGGCGGTTGCATTGCCGGCCGGCCAGGCCTTGGGCAGATCGGCCGGGTCCTGGTGCCATCTGGCACCGCCTTTCACTTGAACGATCTTGATGCTCTGCTCAGGTCGGTGAGGCGGTGCTAACTGTTGGTTGTGACAGTTACAGGGCCGGTCGGCCGGGCACTAGGCCGGTCGGCCTGGTCCTGACACATCTAGTCTCTCCGTTGCACCGACTTTGCCTCTGGACGGTGAGATGCTCGTCCAGGTGGAGTTCACATGGATTGCAGTTCTGATGTTCTGGATGTGGGCCCTCCAATCCATGGTTGAAGCTATTTTAGCTCTCTTTTGCTATTCTCTCCTTCTCTCACAAATTCATCAAAACTTGTGGAACTAGTTAGTAATAAACATTTCTACTCTAGAAGGAGGTATAAGAGCCTGAAATACAAGAGAATGTTGGTGGTAAAACACTATGATAATGACCACCAACAATGGCTCGACAGAGACAGACAGCCCGCAAGAGTACCTGTGGCTACCTTCCACCCCATAGCCCAGAGTACCGTGGAGACTCGCCCCATGCAAAAGACCGCGCTACAACTCTCCCGCTGCCCACACCACCGTCGACCCGTAGATGCTACCATAAAGTTGTAATAGGGATCGAGTAGTATGTTTGAGTAAAAAAAAATGAGTCTAGTCTAAGTGTGTTGAGTCTTGTGTGAAACATGTCTTTGAATGCTTGAATGAATTGTCATTATGCTTATGAGTGGTTTGGATCTTTTGTAATGATTGTGATGAGCGCGGATGAAAGTCTGCAATCATCTAGTATTGGATTAAGGTATAAGGATTTTAATGAATAAATAGTTGGGTTCCTTATCTCTTGTGCAACAATCTACCTTTTTCTCTGCTATCTGGGTTCCTTATCTTGTCAGTTCAGTGAATCTCCATCAGTTCATTGGGACCATAAGGGGGGTAGACTTTGTAGCGCATCCAATACTTCTGAATTCTTTTGGAAAGGATCTGATCTGATCTTGGGAATGAGCTAGTTAGCAAAGTACGATGCAGTCATACAGTGTTCCAAGAGGGCAGTTCAATTAGTGGCACCATCCGGAGAGAAGGTTGAGTATCAGGCAACCAAATCCTCAAAGCATGGTCAGATCAATCAGGCTGAAGGCACATAATTGAAGGACATTCGAGGGGTGAACGAGTATCCAGATTTGTTTCCAGATGAATTGCCAGGTATGCCCCCGGAACGTGAAGTTGAAATTATTATTGAACTTATGCCTGGAACAGTACCCATAGCTAAAAGACCATATAGAATGGGAGTGAAAGAACTAGGGAAACTTAAAGATGAATTAAGGGCCTTACTAGCTAAGGGGTGTATACGTCCTAGTTCTTCACCTTGGGGAGCCCCAGTGTTGTTTGTTGATAAGAAAGATGGGACACAAAGGATGTGCATAGATTACCGAGCCCTTAATGAGGTTACTATCAAGAACAAGTATCCGCTACCAAGGATCGATGATCTCTTTGACCACCTGAAGAGAGCTTGTGTGTTCTCCAAGATCGATCTCAGATCAGGTTATCATCATATGAGAATTCGGGTGACTGATATTCCCAAGACTGCTTTCACTACTCGGTATGGCTTGTATGAGTTCACAGTTATGTCTTTTGGGTTGACCAATGCACCGACCTACTTTATGTACTTGATGAACAATGTGTTCATGGATTATCTTGACAAGTTCGTCATGGTGTTTTTTGATGATATTCTGGTCTTCTCCAAAAATGAGGAGGTATATGAGGATCATTTGAGGTTAGTGATGCAGAGGCTTAGGGAGCACCAGCTGTATGCTAAGTTGAGTAAGTGTGAATGCTGGCTAAAGGAGATATCATTCTTAGGTCATGTGTTGTCAAATGGAGGTGTAGCAATTGATCCGAAGAAGGTCAGAGATGTGCTGAATTGGATATCGCCGCAGAATGTTAGTGAGGTCAGGAGTTTCCACGGAATGGAAGCTTATTATTGGCGTTTTATTGAGGGATTCTCCAAGATTGCCAAGCCCATGAAATCGTTGCTAGAGAAAGATGCTATGTTTATTTGGACACAGGAGTGCCAAACTAGTTTTGAGGAGTTGAAGAAGAGGTTGACCACTGCACCAATGTTAGTACTGCCCGATGTCACCAAGCAGTTCTCAGTCTATTGTGATGCGTCTCATCAAGGATTGGGATGTGTACTCATACAGGAAGGCAGAGTTGTGGCATATGCGTCTAGACAGTTGAGGAGACATGAGCTGAACTACCCGACACATGATCTGGAATTGGCAGTTGTGGTTCACGCTTTGAAGATCAGGAGACACTATTTGATTGGGCACAAGTGTGATATCTATACTGATCACAAGAGCCTTAAGTATGTAATTATGCAATCTGAGTTGAACATGAGGCAACATCGATGGCTAGAGAAGATCAATGATTTCGATGTGGAGATTCATTACCATCCAGGAAAGGCCAATTTGGTGGCAGATGCATTGAGCAAAAAAGGCTATGTGAATGTGCTTATGAGTAGGAATCTACCAGAAGAACTCAGCTGGGAGTTTGAACGCTTGAACTTGGGTATGGTAGCCAATGTGACTGAGCTAGAAGTGGAGCCAACATTGGAACATGAGATCCGGAAAGGTCAACTGGAGGATGAGGAAATTAAGGAATTGATTAAGAAGGTTGGGACAGATAAAGCGCCAGGATTCCGATTGGATGATCAAGGAATAGTGTGGTTTGGTGACAGAATAGTGGTGCCAGATAAGCAACATATCAAGAATGTTATCTTACGGGAGGCACACGATTCCGTGTACTCCGTTCACCCGGGAAGTACGAAGATGTACTTGGATATAAAGGAGAGATTTTGGTGGAATGGTTTAAAGAGAGATGTCGCAACATACGTAGCTCTTTGCGATGTATGCCAGAGAGTCAAGGCCGAACATCAAAGACCGGCAGGTTTGCTCCAACCTATGAGAATACAAGAGTGGAAATGGGAAGAAGTGGGTATGGACTTTATAACAGGTCTGCCACACACACAGAAAGGTTACGACTCCATATGGGTAATTGTGGATCGATTGACTAAGGTGGCTCACTTTATTCTGGTGAAGACTACTTATTCCGGTGCCAAACTAGCAGTGTTGTATATGGAGCGGATTGTATGTTTGCATGGGGTACCGAAGAGGATAGTGTCAGATCGAGGCAGCCAGTTTATATCACACTTCTGGCGCAAGTTACATGACTCTATGGATATGAAGCTTCACTTCAGTTCTGCTTACCGTCCGCAGACAAACGGTCAGACTGAGAGGACAAATCAGATACTGGAAGATATGCTGAGGGCATGTGCATTACAGTATGGGAACAGTTGGGAGAAAAGCTTGTGCTATGCAGAGTTCTCGTACAACAACAGCTATCAACAGAGTCTCAAGATGTCACCGTTTGAGGCCTTGTATGGAAGAAAGTGCAAGACACCGTTGTTTTGGAATCAGACTGGTGAAGGTAAGGTATTTGGACCTGAGGTCTTGAAGCGGGCAGAAGAGCAAGTGCAGGTTATCAGGCGGAATTTGAGGGCAGCTCAAACACAGCAGAAAAATTATGCGGATGTGAGACGTCGGGATCTTAGCTTTGAAATTGGTGACTTCGTTTACCTTAAGGTGTCACCAATGAGGGGTGTGAAGAGATTCAATGTCAAGGGCAAGTTAGCACCTCGTTACATTGGACCCTTCAAGATTTTGGAACAGAGAGGTGAAGTGGCTTATCAACTAGAATTACCAGAGAGATTGGCAGGAGTGCACGATGTGTTCCATGTGTCTCAACTGAAGAAGTGTTTAGGGGTGCCAGAGGAATAGATTCCGTTAGAAGAGTTGAACATGCAGGAGGACCTTACCTATGAAGAGTATCCGGTCAAGATCTTAGAGGAGTCAGAGAGGGTGACCAGGAACAAAGTGATACGTATGTGCAGGGTACAGTGGAATCGTCATACAGAGGAAGAAGCAACATGGGAAAGGGAGGATGATCTCAAGGCAGAATATCCACATCTCTTTCAATCCTCGTCCTAATCTCGAGGACGAGATTCATCTTAAGGGGGGTAGGTTTGTAACACCCTAAAAATGCCTCATTTAAAATTTAGTGAATAAATGACTTTTTATGTTCAAGTGCTCATAATTAATATAGGCAAATAAAACTTTTGAGGAAAATAAAAACAAATATAGGGATTAGAAACATTATTGTTGCATTCATGCTGGTGCATTTCTTTTTTATTGTTGAATTCAAATTTCAATTTGAATTTGAATTCGAATGAGTATTTGAATAAAAGAAAAACCATTTCTTTTTCGTCTCTCTTTTTCTCTCTCAAATCAGCCCAGCTGGCCCATTTCTCCTCCTCTCTTTCTTTTCCTCGCGCGCCCAGCCCAGCTAGCCCGCCAGCCGCCAGCCCGCTCCTCTCTCTCACTCCCTGAGCCGCCGACAAGCCGGGCCCACCTGTCATCCCCTACCTCTGGCGCCTGTGTCCGACCGAGCCGAGACTGAGCCCGGGTCGAACCCGAGCTCGAGTCCGTGCACGCGACGCCTTCTCGCTGCTTGGCCCGCACGCAAGGTGCTCCTGCCGCCCTATTAAACTGCCACCGCAACCCCGAGACCCCCCTTCCACTTGTGCGCTCAAACCCTAGCCGCCGCCATCGAGTTCGAGCGCCGCCGCCGTCAATCACCCGCTTCGCCGCCCCATTGTCGACGAGATCAAGCCCAGGAGCTTCGCAAGGTAGCAGGGAACTTGCCAAGCCGGTTATTGCCCTCTCTCTCGCTCTGTGGCGCTTGCGCAAGCTCGCTGGCGTCCGCACGCCGCCATCGCTAGTCGCACATCCCCGTCGTCGCCAAAACCTCGTCCACAATCCCCAAATCGAGATCCCCGTCATCTCCTCTCTCTCCCAAGCCAATAATGGCGTCAAACCAAGCTCCCTAGCCCCGTTTTGGCCCGTCTCCGGCGAAGTCCCGGCGAGGCGCCGCCGCGAGCCGCCAACTCCGGCGAGTCGAGCCGTCCCGTGTGCCCAGAGCCGTCCGATCCCGATCCTACGGCCGAGATTAGATCCAACCACGTCAAACCAGTCGCCCTGGATATTTTGCAAAAGAACCCCTGCGGTTTTCGAAAATCAACCCGCGGTCCACCTCTATTCAAAAATATTTGTAAAATAGTCTTTTTACTTCTGTTTAGCCCCTGCCCTTTTTAAATAGAACTCGCCATCCTAGTTGGTTGTTTTATCCCTTAGCCCTCGAGTTTTTTACAAAATTATATTTTAGGTCCCTGATTTCTTTCGAAAACACCCCTGAAAGCTTAAAACTCTCTCACGAGCAAGCCCCTAGAGCTCAATTTAAGCGTAGTTTCCTCGTTTTAACTCCGATTCGAGTGATTTTCGAGCTCATCTATTCGTAGTGAAACGTAAAGTATTTCTAAAGCCTTCTTTTCATCATTTTTTTTTATGTTTGGTGTACTGTTCTAATTAAATACCTTGTTTGCATGTATGTGTGGATGCTTTTGTGGTGATCTATGTGAGTAGTTGACGAGCCGTTCGAGTTTGCCGACGATCCCATTCCCGAGGAGCAGGTGCAGTAGTAGTTTGCTGAGGAAGGCAAGTATAACATGGAAAATCCTTGTTACCTATACACTATTTAATCATACAATTCATATGCATGTGTCTAATTTTGTTATACACTAAGCATGATCCTAGTCTTTACCTTATTCCTTGTTTACCGGGGTTTAATGCATTATGGTTAGTTCTTGCTATGCGCTGCAACCAACATTTATTTTAATGTTAATGTTGAATTAATGGTTCACTTCAATGATGGTTGAAAGATGCTTTTTAGCAACATGGTTTGGGGAGCTAGAACATGTGCTTCGTGCTTTGTTCTAGTGTCTCTGTAAGGTTTGGTTCAGGGAATTAGAACATGTGCTTCGTGCTTTGTTCTAATGTCTCTCCGTAAGGCCCGGTTCTTAAAGCGGCAACCTAAGAACTTGTTCGCCGCCGTTGGAACTATAATGGCTCTGGTCTTGGATAATTAGCTTGTATGTCTCTAGCTTGCCAGTGGTTACCGAAAGGCATATGTGGGGAACATTCATGAGACTATAGTTTGATCCATCGAGGACGAATTTATCCGTTGACTATGTCTCGTTAGGCAAAGTCCCGTGATGTAAGCGCCCGATGTATGACAGCTTCACACGTTGCGATGAATATGCTCTCACTCTGTACGCCATTGACCCCCTCACGTTGCGTCCTGAGCGTACGTCAATCTCGATGCCTTGGGTTATGCTGCCTATGTTGAACCAAAACGGCTACTGTGCTTGTTAGGGTGTTTTGTGAAAGTCCTCGTAGCATAAGTTCTTTTGGATTTATGCAACCGGCGGGTAAAGGGCGAAACCTCTGCATAGTGTTAAATCCATCTTGATAGCCGTGCTCACGGATATTAGCGGCCTGGATCCTTTTTTTATTAGAAGATAATGTTAGAGGTTGATGTTGGAATATTATATAATTACTTATATATTATTATTGGGTTTATAACCGGGATTCTACTCATATGTAGTAATTTTGATGATAATAAAATAAAACAACTAAAAGTGCTAATGCAGTATAATCGTGTCAAGCCTTTGTTCTTGCATAACCCGTGTTATACTTGTTAAGTAAGATGGTTTACTTACACTTGTAACTATTCAACAAAAACCCGGATGGGTAACAGATGGAGCATTGAATGATCAGTCGCTTGCTGAGTTTCCCGAGGATCTGCCGTACTTGTAGCTGTGTTCAACCAGTTGGTGTCCATGTGGACTTGAGGCTCTACTAGTTATGAAACGTTTGCTATTAGAGCATCGGAAGTCTTAATAATAGCAAACGTTTCATAACTAGTAGAGCCTCAAGTCCACAGGGACGCCGACTGGTTGAACATAGCTAGAAGTACGGCAGATTCTCCGGAAACTCAGCAAGCGACTAATCATTCAATGCTCCATCTGTTACCCATCCGGGATTTTGTTGAATAGTTGCAAGTGTAAATAAACCATCTGACTTAACAAGTATAACACGGGTTATGCAAGAACAAAGGCTTGACACGGTTATACTGCATTAGCACTTTTAGTTGTTTCATTTATTATCATCAAAATTACTACGTATGAGTAGAATCCCGGTTATAAACCCAATAATAATATATAAGTAATTATATAATATTCCAACATCAACCTCTAACATTATCTTCTAATAAAAAAAGAATCCAGGCCGCTAATATCCGTGAGCACGGCTATCAAGATGGATTTAACACTATGCAGAGGTTTCGCCCTTTACCCGCCGGTCGCATAAATCCAAAAGAACTTATGCTACGAGGACTTTCACAAAACACCCTAACAAGCACAGTAGCCGTTTTGGTTCAACATAGGCAGCATAACCCAAGGCATTGAGATTGACGTACGCTCAGGACGCAACGTGAGGGGGTCAATGGCGTACAGAGTGAGAGCATATTCATCGCAACGTGTGAAGCTGTCATACATCGGGCGCTTACATCACGGGACTTTGCCTAACGAGACATAGTCAACGGATAAATTCGTCCTCGATGGATCAAACTATAGTCTCATGAATGTTCCCCACATATGCCTTTCGGTAACCACTGGCAAGCTAGAGACATACAAGCTAATTATCCAAGACCAGAGCCATTATAGTTCCAACGGCGGCGAACAAGTTCTTAGGTTGCCGCTTTAAGAACCGGGCCTTACGGAGAGACATTAGAACAAAGCACGAAGCACATGTTCTAATTCCCTGAACCAAACCTTACAGAGACACTAGAACAAAGCACGAAGCACATGTTCTAGCTCCCCAAACCATGTTGCTAAAAAGCATCTTTCAACCATCATTGAAGTGAACCATTAATTCAACATTAACATTAAAATAAATGTTGGTTGCAGCGCATAGCAAGAACTAACCATAATGCATTAAACCCCGGTAAACAAGGAATAAGGTAAAGACTAGGATCATGCTTAGTGTATAACAAAATTAGACATATGCATATGAATTGTATGATTAAATAGTGTATAGGTAACAAGGATTTTCCATGTTATACTTGCCTTCCTCAGCAAACTACTACTGCACCTGCTCCTCGGGAAAGGGGAGGAGGAATGGGCCGGGCTGGAAGAGAGGAGGGAGAGAGAGAAAGGTTTTTGTTTTTCTCTTTTCTTTCCTTTTTTCAAACTTAAACACTCACTTGAATTCAAATTCAAATTTGAATTCAACAATCAAAAAAAATTGCACCAGCATGAAATGCACAATAAATGATTCTACATCTTATATTTGCTTTTAATTCTTCAAAAATTTTATTTTTCCTATATTAATTATGAGCACTTGAATATAAAAAGCAATTTAATTCACTAAACTCAAAAGAGGCATTTTTAGGGTGTTACAAATCTACCCCCCTTAAAATGAATCTCGTCCTCGAGATTCGGGCGTGGATTGGAAGAGATGTGGATATTCTGCCTTGAGGTCTTCCTCCCTTTCCCATATTGTTTCTTCCTCTGTATGACGATTCCACTGTACCCTGCACATATGTATCACTTTGTTCCTAGTGACCCTCTCTCACTCCTCTAAGATCTTGACCGGATACTCTTCATAGGTAAGGTCCTCCTGCACGTTCAACTCTTCTAACGGAATCTGTTCCTCTGGAACCCGTAAACACTTCTTCAGCTGAGACACATGAAACACATCTTGCACTCCTGCCAATCTCTTTGATAACTCTAGCTGATAAGCCACTTCACCTCTCTGTTCCAAAATCTTGAAAGGTCCAATGTATCGAGGTGCTAACTTGCCTTTAACATTGAATCTCTTCACACCCCTCATTGGTGACACCTTGAGATACACGAAGTCGCCGATTTCAAAGCTAAGGTCCTGGCGCCTCACATCTGCATAACTTTTCTGTCGAGTCTGAGCAGCCCTCAAATTCTGCCTGATTACCTGCAGTTGCTCTTCTGCCCGCTTCAAGACCTAAGGTCCGAATACCTTAGTTTGATTCCAGAACAGCGGTGTCCTGCACTTCCTTCCATACAAAGCCTCAAACGGTGACATCTCGAGACTCTGTATTTCCTCTGCATATTCGCGGCTATCAGACGAGCAGAGATGACAATTGCCACAAAGTACACACTGGTTTTGATTCCAAATGTGTGCTGAGTCCAACAAATAATTAAATATTTTATTTTAAAGGTAAATGTTTTCCTGGATAGACTCGGAGTTTAGCAATGAAACGAATTATACCAAAATTTGGTGATGTAGTGACTGAAATTTGGATATTTTAATATTTAATTAGTTATTAGAAAATACGTCTATCTTAATTTTTTCTCCTGTAGCAACTCACGGGTATATTGCTAGTATAAAAAGAAATCAACCTGCGGGGGTAAGACAGCAAATATGTATTGTTTAAGAGAAGATTTTCTCATGCATGTAGAGAAAACCCACCAAACCCATGCCTCACCTTTACACAGTGTCACGGTTGCTCATGTGAGACTACCAATGACTAGGTCAGGCCTCAGATATGTGCTTTGTGTGGTGACAGACGAGGGAGTTATATAAGAACAACTAGTCAACAACAAGCCGGAGAAAATATCACTGTTGAATGGTCCGCTTCCAAGAAGAGGCGCCGAGGGAACTTCTTAACCCTCCTTGTAGCTACGCGGTAGTTCATGTCTGCAACCGTGGAAATTCCACGCAGGTGTCGAGATCAAAATTCCCCAAATAACTGGCCTGATGCGCGAGACCCCGACATGGTCAACAAAATATTGCAGTGCTGGCGCAAGCATCACTATCGGTGATCGGCCGCCACTACAAATGTTACTGGGTCACCCCTAGTCTACGATCTTGGATGCATATACCAGCTCAGTCCCGTATGTTGGTATCAGTGCTTGTCGCCCATTGGCCTAGCCTGTAAATTGACCGAGTAGAGCTAGAAAAAAATTAGTCATTGTGCATTTCCTTTTACTGGGGACGCTTGTATTAGAGAATAAATGTTACAGAACGTTAACCAAGAATTAGCATGGAATTTCTTTATGTGTATCTGTATGAAGACTCAGCGAAGAAGACTAGCCCGTTTGAATATGCTTAATTGCATATAACAACAATATTCTTTTAATATATAATATTGAGGTTAGAATATTTTTCATATGAAATGACCGATCAAGATGTCTAAAAAAGCAGTGAATTCAACTTCCGAAAAAAATAATTGCAATGAAACAAATCTAACAAAGAGCCAAATGCACGGTATGCACCCCAAAATCAGACTTTTGCACCCGAGGTCGAAATATATAGGGACACCCTCTAATTGTAGCAAAAATCTGATTTTGAATCTTGAGTTACAAAACTGGACATCACAAACGGTCATCCAACTAACAAAATCAGAAAAAATTGGCCATTCGAGTGGTTTTCAAAGGTGGATTTTTAGAAAAAAAAAACAAAACTCTCGCCACATAAACAAATAACATCCAAACAATAAATAGTGCACCGATAGGTATTTTACATTTTTAGAAAAAATTTGGTGTCAGACTTATATTTTTTATTTAAAATGATAAGTTATGAATTTTTAAGTTTAAACCACATAATTTTATATTTCCATAAAATGGAAAATAACTTTTGAAACCGCTTGAAGGGCCAAATTAAATTTGCCCGGTTTTGTTAGTTGGATTACCTTTTGTGTCCGGCTTTGTAGTATAGGTTTAGAATCAGACTTTGTTATCCCAAATATATACTAGCATGACAAGTACAGTGAAATGCAACAGATAAACTTGGGAAATTGGGAAAATAAAAAGAGTTAGAAGACCAATTATTCCCTAGGTATTCGAGAGTCGGCATTCTCCTCTTACTTGTTGAAGCACCTAGGCAACGGTACAGTACCACCTTAGTCCATGCAAGGATCATTTGGGGGGGATCTTCACAATCACTTCTGAGAACTCACCAAGGCCAACACCAACCCGATTAGGTGAGGCAAATCAAAAGGGTAGCAAGCTAAGATTCTCGCATGATATACACAGGCTAAAGAGAAGAATGGTTGCACATGTGCTACTTTCCTAGTGCAAGTGATCCTTGATCTTGAATTAACAAACACTCAGATTACATTTAACAGTGAGCATGTGAATTATGGGTGTCATGACAGCAAAAATGTAGAGGACCATATATAACCCCTCCAAAGAAAATAGCCGGTACTGGCTTACTATTGACGCAGTATCGTCGACTCATACAATGGTACCTTTGTACCTACACCGTATTAACCGGTGTCTTTTGATTCAAATTTTCAATTAGGGTTTGAGTGTACTTATAACAACTTGTGTTATTTCAACATGTAACATTAAAGTTAGAATATTTTTCATGAAGAAATTAAGTTTCATGAATTTTGAGAGTTCGGCAAAATAGATGACGTCTTGTGGTAAGCTAATGAACATCCACACTCCGTCCCTCTGTCCAATATACAAGTTAAAACCATTTTTCTCTCATGTTCCAAATACAGGGCCCCTCCTTCTTGGCTCTCTTCAAATGAACGAGCATTGGTTGTAGTTACTGCGGCATCTCAAAATTTGGGACAGGTGGTTAAGGAGTTTTTTACCCAGGTAAAAAGGTGGCAGTCTAGTCACAGGATTGAATGTTATTAGTGTCGGAGTGTGTCCTTTTGTTTTGTAAGGTTGTGTGCATCCTGGCTACGCAGAGATCATGAGTGCTTCCAGGTTTGTGTATTAATTCGATGTATTGGTCTTTATTAATACAATTTTCTCTTATCGGAAAAAAATATTAATTGTCTCTTCGTTTCTGTTAGTGGCAAAGTAGAAATAAATATGTTAATCTTCGTGCTGAAAGAGTTACGCATTGTATTAAGGAATTTTGATTTCCACACATGCGTGCAATTTCGACCCGCATTCTATTATGAGACGGTTTTATCGAAAATTGGTTTGCTGAAGGTGATCTCTTTACATCAAAGTTCAATTGTTGACGCCGCATCGTTGACCTGCGTCTATAAAAACTCCTACTAGTAAGTACTAAGTAATAAGCCCTCCACAAGCATGCACAAAAAAAAATAATCAACATCTCAAAATGGCGGCGAAGTCACTTCTCCACACGCTCTTGATGATCTCCTTCCTCCTCGCAGCTCCTCGGGGCAACTCAGAACGCCCGGTCTTTCGCGCCACCATGACGCGCTCCGAAAAGACCATCGACTTCACCCAAGCCGTGCGCAGATCGCACGAACGCCTGTCAATGCTCGCTGCCCGGCTCGACGCGGCCGCGGGCGGCACGAGCGCTCAGACACCGTTGCAGCAGGACGGCAGCGGCGGCGAGTACGACATGACGTTCTCCATCGGCACACCGCCGCAGCAGCTGACGGCCCTCGCCGACACCGGCAGCGACCTTGTCTGGGTGAAGTGCGGCCCATGCGACCAGTGCGCTCCGCAGGGCTCCCCTTCCTACGACCCCACCAGTTCGTCGTCCTTCTCCATGATGCCGTGCTCCGGCAGCCTCTGCGGCTACCTGATGTCTCAGTCGCTCGCGTCGTGCAGCGCCGGAGGCGACGAGTGCGACTACACCTACTACTATGGCCTTTCCGCCAGCTCACACCATTACACCATGGGGTACCTCGGCACCGAAACCTTCATGCTCGGCAGCGACACCGTTCTTGACATCGGCTTCGGCTGCACCAACATGTCGGAGGGAGGCTACGGCACGGGCTCTGGGCTCGTTGGGATGGGCCGTGGGCCGCTGTCCCTCGTGTCGCAGCTAAACGTTGGTGCCTTCTCCTACTGCCTCACCAGTGACCCATCCAAGACGAGCCCTCTCCTGTTCGGCTCTGGCGCCTTGACAGGCGACGGCGTCCAATCCACGCCGCTTATCTCAGAGCCCGGCCCTTCCTTCTACTCCGTCAACCTGCAGAGCATATCTATCGGCGAGGTGACGACGCCCGGCACCGGGAGCAGCGGCATCGTCTTCGACTCCGGCACGACGCTGACGTTCCTCTCCGATCCGGCCTACACGGAGGCCCAGGCCGCGCTCCAGTCGCAGACGAACCTCCCCTTGGTGGAGGTCAGCGACCCGTCCCAGGTCTGCTTCCAGACGTCCAGCGGCTCGGATGAGGTCCCGTCCATGGTCCTGCACTTCGACGGTGCTGACATGGCCCTGCCGGTGGAGAACTACTTCTTACCGGTGGGCGACGGCGTGATCTGCTGGATCGTGCAGAGGTCGCCGAGCATTTCCATTGTTGGCAACATCATGCAGAGGGACTACCACGTCAGCTACGACGTGGAGAATTCGGAGCTGTCCTTCCAGCCAGCAAATTGCGACAATCTATGAAGAAAGAGTTTAGCTGTCCTTCTCTGCCTCTTGGAAAAATTAAATATACAGTGGAAAAAATAAAATAAAGTGGAAAGACTAAAGATGGGATACATTATGATTTACCTTTGAGAAAGGCACATCATTTATGAGTCCGACGAACAATTATGTAGACAGATTCTAAGAAGTTTTCACCTTTTGAGGGACTCTTTTGAGTCAAGAAACTTGATTGTCATGTTTCCTGAACTGAAATGTTTCTGCTTCCACTACTACAAAAATCATTTTTGGAGGTGGTCAATATCAATTTTTAGAGGCGGTGTGGGTGTAGAGTCCTGACGGACTAAACAACCCTGGCGGCCCATCTTATGGGCCGGCCCACGTACAAGACTTGAGGCACAAGACAAGGATTAGTCCTAGTCGGTTTGGATAAACTGTATCAGGGAATTAGAGATTAACTTGTAAAAAACTCCAAGTCCTATACGGTCTCCATGTAACCCTGTCCTCCGGCATATATAAGGGGAGGCAGGGACCCCCTCCAAAGCATCGCTTTAGATCTCATCAATACAAGATACACCATACAGGACGTAGGGTATTACGCTCCGGCGACCCGAACCTGTCTAAATCGTCTCTTGTCACCTTCGGCTCTAGATTCTCGACGACTTCTCCCTAAACCCTTCTCTCGGGGCACCCCCTCGAGAACGTTGTTAGCATAATTCGCCGACACTTTGGCGCCGTCCGTGGGATCTACTCGTCCAGAACTCGCTAAAGAGTCGATGGCCTCATTCAGCGCCTCCATCGTCACCAAGTTCGAGGCAGGCACCTCCTTTGTCTTCGGCTCCTGGCTTTGCATCGCAAACCAGGAAGGCGAGCTCCAACACCAATTGCGCGACGTGGAAGCTGCACTAGCTTCGCCACACGCGCAAACCACTCCGCGAGGATCCCGGAAAACCTCAAATTCCGACACGATCTCTGGATCGTATCCTACTCGGAGGTGTACATGGCGCCCGAAGCAGATTCAAGCCCGGGCCGACCACGTCAACTCGACCCCTGTCAAGCGACAGGATCAAGCCACGTGTCCACGACTTCCGCCAGGGTTCAACGGTCAGGACCGTGATAGCAACCCCGCGGGCACCCAGGAACCCTGGTTCCAGCTCCCGCGGGACGAAGACTTCACCGCGTGGATCGTGCGCGCCTCAGTTCCCCTTCGGGCTAACGAACTCAGCCGCGATCTACCAGAAGCACCTGAAGAAGAAGGTTCTACAACCTCGCCAAGCAACCTCGGATCTTGTCATGACCTCAACTCCCTCGGGGGTTATCGTTTATTGGTCTGACATGGATCCCGAGGTGGCTCTCCTCGAAGAAAACGTACCCTCCACGGTACGGGATATTCTACCTCTGCTTCCCTTCCAAGAAGGCAGAGAACTCCCTGTTGCCATGAGTAACAGAAAAACCGGGCCTAACAACCCCGGTCGCCAGTCCTGCGTCATCCTTAATGATCACAGCGACGATGAAGTTGTCTCCGACGACGCTCCAACTGAGGAAGGAGAGACCGATGCGGACCGAGAACTCCGTGTCGAGCGCAACCGCAACCGTGCCCTCCGACGTCGCTTCATTCAGAGGAAAAACCTCAACTCTGAGTTTGACAAGGAAGGCATCTTCAACTCCCCTGTGGCCAACATCATGTTCGGGGTCAGCGTCTTCGAAGGGTTCCAAACTACCCCTGAGATTAACCTCGCCAAAGCCCGCCTAGAAGCCGCAGCGGTCATGGTTGATCGCTTGGACGGAGGCCGCTCCGCCTCCAAAAGCAAGAGTTCCTCGCGCCACCAAGCACCGTCAGCTAGGCGTCAGAGCAGCCACTACGGCAGCTCCGCCGGAAAAACAAAGGACACGACCACACCTCGTGAGGAACCCCGCCGTCCTCGCGAGGAACCCCCAGGTCCAAACGTCGTGAAGAACCCCGCCCAGCTCGCTCTCACATTGCACCAAACGATGCCCGCAATGACATCATCCGGATCCGAGAGGGGAGAGCTACCTCCCACGTCGCGGATTCTGCGGGAAGATGCGATGCCCCCAACCCCGATGCTCTGCCATGTTACACACGCGCCATCCGCGTCAGCTCCTTCCCGCGAAAGTTCAAGCCGCCAGGCATCGCCAACTTCGACGGGAAGCAAGACCCAAACATCTGGCCTCGCAGATACTCTTCTGCAATTGAAGCATCGGGGGGCGACGACATCTCCAAGATGCTTTACTTCCCAGTTGCGATGGAGCAAGGTCCTCTCACCTGGCTTGAGTCCCTTCATCCAGACTCCATCGACAGCTGGCACGCGCTGAAGAAGGCTTTCATCTCCAACTACCAGGGTTCTTTCGAGCGCCCTGGCAGCAAATATGAACTCCACGCGTGCAAACAGAAGTCAGACGAGTCCCTGCGCGACTACAACAGGCGATTCTTCGCCATCAAGGCATCCTGCGTTCCCATCCCCGATTCAGAAGTCATCGATTACTTTCAAGAAGGGATGACCGACCGCAGCCTCTTCCGTGATTTTGGTCACAACCGTCCTCGCGACCTCGAGGAATTCCGCGCACTGGTATCCAATTGGATGGACACCGATGATCAAGAACGGGAGCGCTACGGCAAACGGTCCGCCAACCCTGGTCGCAGGAATCAGGAAGACAACAGGGATCAGCCGCGCGACTCCTTCCAGCGTAACGGTAACAACCCACGGAAGCGACCAAACAACACGGTCGGAACCGTCCAGACCGTTCGCGGCGCCAAGTCTCCGCAGCAAAGAAGGGAAGAATTCAACAAACTTCTCAAGAAGAACTGCCCCTACCACCCCGACAGCAAGCACACCATGGGCGAGTGCACGCTCCTTCGGGAGACGTTCAGCACGCCCAACAAGAGGCAGAGGTCGGATGGGGACGGAGACGACAAGCACGACAAGGGAGACAACGGTTTCCCAGATATCACCAATACTGTCAACGTCATCTTCGGAGGCATGGCAGTCAGCGACACCTCGCGCAACCGCAAGAACGCGCGGCGCGAGGCCTACGCAGCAGAACCAGCGGTGGTTACACCCCTACGGTGGTCAGACACCACCATCACTTGGTCCAGAGAGGACCAATGGGCGGAGATCACCTCTCCCGGACGATATCCTCTCGTCCTAGAAACCGTGGTGGCAAACTGCAGACTCACCAAGGTCCTGATTGATGGGGGCAGCGGGCTCAACCTCATCTTCGCCAAGACGCTGAAGTCCATGGGCCTCGACACAAGCACGCTGCAGCCGGCAGATACTCCCTTCTACGGCATCGTGCCTGGGAAGGCTGCCATCCCCCTCGGGCAAATCACCTTGCCCGTCACGTACGGTACTGCATCTAACTACCGTATAGAGTTCGTCAAGTTCGAAGTTGCAGACTTCGAAACGTCATACCACGCCATCCTCGGGCGACTAGCGTTGGCCAAGTTCATGGCCATCCCCCACTACACCTACCTGGTATTGAAGATGCCAGGCCCTCACGGCGTTCTCTCCCTTCGCGGTGACATCAAGCGCTCCTACCTCTGCGATAAAGAGGCAGTGGAGCACGCCGTCAGAGCCGCGTCCACCATAGATCGCCAAGAGCTCCATCCCCTAGCTGCCACCGTCGTCGAAGAAGACGGTGATGCCCCGACGCAGAAGAAGGCACGAGCTATCAAGCCTGTGGAGAAGGTCGCAACGAAGACAGTTGATCTCCAAACAGGAGATCCAACGAAGACAGCAGTGATTGGCTCCACCCTCACTCCTGCATAGGAAAGCGCGCTCGTCGACTTCCTGCGAGCCCAGGCTGACATCTTTGCTACAAAGCCTTCCGACATGCCTGGAGTCCCCAGAAAGTTGATTGAGCCCAAGCTAGACCTCAACGAGAGCGCAAAGCCCAAAAAGCAGCGCCTCCGAAGATTCGCCACAGAGCATCGGGAAGCTATCAAGAAAGAGCTAGCTAAGCTATTAGCAGCCGGCTTCATCAAAGAAGTCTTTTACCCGGATTGGTTAGCCAATCCGGTTCTTGTAAGGAAAAAGAATTCAAATGAATGGAGAATGTGCGCTGACTATACTGATCTCAACAAACATTGCAAGAAGGATCCCTTCAGGCTTCCTCGCATTGATCAAGTCATTGACAGCACCGCCGGGTGCACCCTACTCTGTTTCCTCGATTGTTACTCAGGATATCACCAGATATCGCTAAAAGAAGAGGATCAGATTAAAACTTCATTCATCACGCCATATGGCGCGTATTGTTATACAACCATGCCATTTGGCTTGAAAAATGCAGGTGCCACATATCAGCGGGCGATACAGGGTTGTCTTCAAGACGAACTTCACCGAAATGTTGAAGCCTACGTTGATGATGTGGTGGTCAAGACAAGAAATCCCGAGGATCTCATCGCTGATCTCACCGAGACGTTCGACAACTTACGCAAATGGTGGTGGAAGCTTAATCCCGCCAAGTGTGTTTTCGGCGTTCCATCCGGAAAGCTCCTCGGGTTCATCATCAGTGAATGCGGCATCGAGGCTAATCCAGAGAAGATAGCAACTATCATGAACATGGAGCCGCCGCGCACCGTCAAGGATGTCATGAAGCTTACAGGCTGCATGGCTGCACTCAACCGCTTTATCTCCAAACTCGGAGAACGCGGGACTGAGTTTTCAAGCTACTCAAGAAGCAAGACAGATTCCAGTGGACACAGGAAGCTCAAGTCGCCTTCGACAAGCTCAAGTTGTTCCTGACTACACCACCTGTGCTCACTGCACCGCTCCCGGGTGAAGATCTCTTGCTCTATATTTCAGCAACCACTAACGTCGTTAGCGCCGCCATTGTTGTTGAACGTAATGAAGAAGGTCATCTTCAGAAGATTCAACGACCTGTGTACTTTGTGAGCGAAGTCCTCTCGGACTCCAAATCAAGGTACCCTCAAGTTCAAAAAATTCTATATGTTGTCTTAGTGACATCCAGGAAATTGCGGCACTACTTCGACACCTACAAGATCATTGTGGTTATTGGATACCCTATTGGCGAAATTCTCCATAATCAAGACGCTACAGGGCGTATCGCCAAGTGGGCTGTCGAGCTCGGAACATACAGCATAGAGTTCCGCTCTCGCACGGCCATGAAGTCTCAGGTCCTTACTGACTTCATATCAGAATGGACCGAGCACAATCTTCCAGTCGTCATCACCAAGCCTGAGCTTTGGATCATGTACTTCGACGGTTCACTCAAGTTGGAAGGTGGAGGTGCGGGAGTCCTGTTGATTTCACCTCGAGGAGATCAACTCAAGTATGTTCTGCAGATTCAGTTTGCTGTCACCAACAATGCTGCAGAATACGAAGCACTTCTTCACGGATTGAAGATGGCCATTACCCTTAGTATCAAGCGTCTGCTGGTGTATGGGGATTCAATGTTGGTCATCAAACAAGTCAACAAGGACTGGAATTGAAACCATGAAGACATGGATGCGTACTGTGAAGAAGTTCGTAAGTTGGAAAAGCACTTTCTTGGCATCGAATTTCATCATGTCGAGCGAGACTACAATGTCGCTGCAGATGTCCTATCAAAGCTGGGTTCTTCCAGAGCCAAGGTGCCTAGTGGGGTGTTCGTCAATGAATCTCCAAGCCATCAATTTCTGCAGCGGCAACTTCCGACGCTACAACCTCAGTCCCTGAGGTTATGCTCATTGACACCACTTGGAGCGCTCCAATTATAGACTACATCTTGCACGACAGACTCCCTGCCGAGAAGGCAGAAGCTCAGCAAATTGCTCACCGCAGCAAGTCCTATATTATAATTGGAGACACATTGTACCGACGAGGTGCACGCTCTGGCGCATTAATGAAATGCGTCTCACAGCAAGAAGGAATCAACATCTTGGAGGAAATCCACGCGGGTGAATGCGGCAATCATGCAGCTTCCCGCACTATCGTGGGCAAAGCCTTCCGTGCCGGGTTCTACTGGCCTATAGCTCTACACGATGCTGAGGAAATTGTTCGTCACTGCAAGGGTTGTCAATATTTCGCTCATCATTCACATCAGCCCGCGCACAAGATCAAAATGATACCTCCGTCATGGCCGTTTGCATGGGGGGGCTTCATATGATTGGGATACTACCCAGGGCGTCGGGTGGATTTGAATACTGTTTTGTCGCTATTGACAAATTCTCAAAGTGGATAGAAGTCTTTCCGGTTGTCAAACCAACCTCTGAGAAAGCGGTCCAATTCCTCCAAGAGTTGATTCTTCGCTTTGGGATACCACACCAAATCATCATGGATTTGGGTACTACCTTTACAGGCAACAAGTTCTGGGACTATTGTGAAGATCGCAGCATCGAGGTTTCCTATGCCTCTGTTGCTCATCCTCGTGCCAACGGACAAGTTGAACGAGCCAATGGCATGCTCCTCGATGGACTTAAAGCACGCATGGAACGAACCCTGAAGAAAGCAGAAGGCCGGTGGATGAAAGAACTCTTTCCAGTTGTCTGGGGCCTACGATCTCAACCCAGTAAAGCTACAGGGCAATCTCCCTTCTTCCTGGTGTATGGATCAGAGGCCGTTCTACCTGTTGACGTCATGCACGGTGCTCCTCGCATTGAGGAATTTCAAGAAGCCATAGCGGACGAACAACGGATGCTGGAGGTTGATACGGCTGAAGAAGTACGACTGGCAGCCTTGTTACACAACGCTGCCTATCTTCAGGGTATTCGTCGATTTCATGACAAGAATGTGAAGACAAGATCATTCCAAATAGGAGACTTGGTGTTACGACGAATCCATAATACAGTCGGTCATTACAAGCTTACTTCACCTTGGGATGGTCCATTTATTGTTTCCAAGGTCCTCAAGCCAGGCACCTACAGACTTCAAACAGAAGATGGTGTGGATTTACCAAATCCTTGGAACATAGAACATCTACGCAAATTCTACGCGTAGTTCCTTCATTACAACAGTGCTTCGGCATCGCAAGAACCAATTGCTTCGGCATCCAGAGTTCTTCCGTAAACATTGCTCCGGCAATACACGAACTGGTTGCTTCGGCATCATATGTTCTTTTGTACCGTTGTTTCGGCAACGAGATATATTTCAATAAAGTTCCCTTTACTGGGTTGTTTATTTTGTCTTCGTGACATCATTCAAACCTTCCGTGTTCTTTCTAGACTCGGACAGTTTCCTCTTCATGCATTCGGAGCCCATAAATGAGGTCTATCCGGGTTCCTTTGGGGCCAAGAACGGATCTGTTCCTCTAATTTCGCTACTCTGCGATAGTTTCCAGCTTAAAGCTGCCGCTCCGTGGGTTTTACTGGGTTCTTGCTTCGGCAAACCATATACAGTTTATTCCCAAGTATCCTCCCGGGGTACATTCTAAAAGATAGCTAATGCTATAAGAAATCTCCCTGGGTTCCTTCGGGTCCTTAACAGGGCTGCTTTTCGACAGTTAAAATCTACGCAACGTACATTTTAACTAAGTCCTGGTCATTGACATAGAGACAATCCAGGAATTCTTAGAGATTCTTGGTTCTTTTTCATAGCCCGGAAATATTATATTTCATTGCATAATACTTATATTACAATAATATTTGTTCCATTTACAATCTAAGGCTCTGAGCAATTGCTTCAGCAACTGGCTCGGCCTCTTGCTTCAGGTCCCTGAAGGCGGCTTCATTACAAATCGGCTTTGCGCCTTCTACAAGTTTGCCTATATCTACTTCAGGGTACCTGGATCTAAATACAGCTAGGACATGCACAAGACAAGCTTTTGATGATCTCTTGATGTACGCCTTTAGCTGTCGTGGCATGGCCTTCAGGCGTTCCAGGAAAGATAGCGGCGATGCAGGGTCTTCCGGGACTAAGGCCTTCACCACCGGGTTCGCTGCCTTCTCTAGCAGTGCTATCCGGTTCAAGGCTTCGGCCAGGTCGTCGTCTGACTTCTTCATCAGCCGCAAGGATTCTTCCAGCTCTGACATCCTCCTGGTTGCCTGCTCAAGTTTCTCGTCCAGTGCCTTCTTGTCCGCAAGATGTTTCTGCGCTTGGACGAGTTCTCTGGATAGCTGATTCTTCTCTTCGCGAGCATCCTCAAGGTCCTTGGCAAGCTTCTTTTGCTGCTCAATGACTTGAATTAACTACGCGTCAGCATCCTTGCGTTGTTAGACCGCTACTCTGAGTTCTTCTTTGATACCATCATGTTCGGCAGAGAGGGTCTTCAACGCTTCTTCGTGACGGTTGGCCAAGTTGGACCAATCCGTCATCTTGCTCTGGGTTGTTTTCAATTGCTGTTGCACCCCTGCTCACACAAGACAATGACCGAGTTGTTATTCTACAAAGGCAAAGGATAATTCGTTACAAGATTCTGGTAGTGACAGAGTACCTTTGAGCTCCGCTTTCGCTGCTAAAAGTTTCTTCTTCATGTCCTCCTTATCCGCGACCAACTCCTTGGTTCGCAGATGTAAGGTTCGGATCATGTCGGCGTCTTCCGCTTCCTGGATTTTGCGGTCTTCGCGTTCACGCTCCAGCTCCTTTTGGAGACGGTCCGCCTTAGCGTGCATCAAGGAGATGTTGTGGATGTACTCTATTTTCTTCCTTGATGCCTCGCCGACGGCCTGCACAACAAGTTTCATGAGATATATTCCTACAGCACTACAAGAACAGGGTTGTTTAACAGACCTTGAAGTAGGCTACCGTTCTCTCGGCGTGGTACAATCCCCTGTCAATATGTGCTTCATCCTCCTCCGCGTCCAAGATATACTCGAAGCCTTGCGGATTTGGATTGAGCATTGGATCGTAGCTCCCGATGCGGAAGCTACCGATCTCTTCTTCAGCTCCAGTACCCCTGGGTACTCTGGGGATTTCTTCGATGATTTGCTCTTGGGTTGATGCTTCAGCCTGTTTACCCCTTGAGCACTCTGCCTCTGCCCTGGTCTGGGTTGTTTCTGTGACGCTCGGGGGCTCCGCAGAGTTCTGGTCACGGCGTTCTTGTTTCGATTCTTCAATCACCGCCTATGTGACCAGATGTTCAATGTCTGCCAGCACCTCAGCAACTGTTTCTTCAACTTGTGTTCCTCCTGGTACTGGCAGGTCTGATGGCACAGCCGTTTAAACTACCGGCAGGGTTGTTTCTGGCATCGCTCTGGGTTCTTCGGGCACTGTGGCCTCTGGCTCTACGGCTGTATGGTCGACTGAGGGCTTTTCCCTGGTTGTTGTTGGCAATTCTTCAACTCTGGAACAATAACTTTGTTAGTCACAACAGTTTATTACGAAGATATATTTTGTACCGCACGACAAAATACTTACATGGTGGAAGGCCGCATGGGGATCTCTGGCTCCCCCAAGGTGAATTCCTCTTCAGCTTCCTGCTCCGGCGCGGATGGACCAGCTGGACAGGGTTCTTCAACCACTGGTACTGCCCTTACGAAGGGCGCGGAGACAGGGTTGAAGATGTTGTGGATAATCTCCTCTTCTGACAGAGGATTCTGGGCGCTGCCACCTTGTTGTGATTGGCTTGTTCCGATCTCACCGATGGATATCCCCACAGATGATGGCATCTTTGGTTGTGGGGGTATCTTTGCCCTTTCCTCTGGGATGGTCCTGGCTCGGGGCTTGGGCAGCGTACGTGTTCTCTTGGGCACAGGCGCTTGTATCTCTGATGTTGCTGGCCTCTTGGACCTTTCACCTCCCTTGGAGGTTGCCTCTGCCTTGGCATGGGTTTCTTCTGACGCCTGTTGTTCAATATGAGCAGTTGCCTCGTCAGATTCTTCAGTTGCAGATTGCTTGTGTTGACGAACTTGATCTCTTACCCCTGGATCCACACAGCGCTCCAACAACGCTGCTTCTTCGGTGTTGGTTGGGTCCAGGGGCGGCAGACTCACATAAAGTGATCGCCGGGCTTCATACTGTGATGATCAAGACATTAGTTCATAATGTATTTTCAATAATAAGGCAATATATTGCTTTCAGATATGGTTCTTACCTCAGGTGTCATGGTGATTGCAGAAACTTCCATTATCTCTGGAAGTTGTTCATCGTTGACCACCAGAAACTTCTTCACGAGTTGATTAATCCTCTTTTCTGCCATGTCTCCGGTGGCATTCCTTGAGGGGTCAGCTTCTCCAGAGTACAAGTACCCTGGATTGTAGCGTTGTTTGCAGGGTTGGATTCTCCTCAGCAGGAATGAACGATATACCATGGCTCCTGTCAGCCCCTGTGATTTCAAATCTCTGATCATACTAAGCAGCTCAGGGATCTGCATCGCCTGATTAACTCCAATTGTTTCACTCCAGAATGGCTTCATTACTGGAGGATTTCCTGAGCGGCTAGGTAGTTGTGGCTGGTGGTTCCAAGCGTAGAACCACTCCTTCTGCCAGTCCTTCAGGCTCTCCTTGGTTGTATAATCCAAATATACTGGCCTCATGCCCTGACGGAACTGGATGACTACTTTTCCTACCACCTGCAATGGTCCACTTGAGGTTTTCACTCTGAACAGGTGGCGGAACAACGCGAAATGCGGATCTATTCCAAGAAATGCTTCGCACAAATGGATATAGATCGACAGATTCAAAATGGAATTGGGATTCAAGTGACACAACTCAATCCCATAAAACTGCAAGACTCGGCGGAAGAAATCGCAAGTTGGCAGACCAAACCCAACTTCGTAAAAAGCTTTCCATACCGTCAGCTCTTCGGTTTCTTCAGTGGGGTACTCGTGCCCATACGCACATCTCCACCGACTGATTTCTTGGGCCGCTAGGAACCCATCTGCTTCCAGGGCCTTGATATGCTTCTCTTTCAGATTACTGGTTGGCCAGTCGCTGATTGGATCTTCGATGATAGGCATGTCTCTCACGGACGCTGCCTTTTCGGTCGTCATGACCTCCTTCATGGCTTCTGCCTTCCTCTTTGCGCCTTTGCTTCAGCTGGATCCTTCACCACCGTCCATTGGGGTCTTCTGAGACTTGGTGTGGACTGGATCTAGGTTGAGGGCGGATGCGGAAGATTTTGCGCGATCTTTGGATTGCAAGCAGAGAGGCTGTCGCAAACCCTAGATTTGTTTCGCAAAAGGCGTGCGGATACAAAGGGTCGCGGGCAGTTTTTATTGGCTTTTCGAAGCGTTACTTCGGTAATTTTCAATTTTGGTCCTTTCTTGATCCTATATTTGAATTCGTTCAAATTTAGGCTCGGGGGCTGTGGACATATTTTCAGGAAATATTTTTCTGAGAATTTTCGGTTTCAATTGATAAATTTATGAGGAATTCTAGAAGAATTCGGGTTTCTTCGGAAATTGATTCTCTTTTGGTTCGGACTTCGAAAGAGCCTCGAATTTCTTCTTCAAAGATAAACGAGGCTCGGGGGCTGCCCAATTGGGCGCACCTAGTCGGTGCGCACCAATCCGAACTTCGAGAAGATTCATGAGCACATCATTACCTATTGAACAGCATGGTTGCAACTTCCAAGAGCAAAGAACCCTGTGGGTCTCAAAGAACCCTGGCGGATTTCAAAAGAACTCTGGAGGACCTCAAAGAACTTTGTACTTTCAACAAGGCTGTTCTTCAGGAGATAAGGTGCTCGGGGGCTTGTGGGTGTAGATTCCTGACGGACTAAACAACCCTGGCGGCCCATCTTATGGGCCGGCCCACGTACAAGACTTGACGCACAAGACAAGGATTAGTCCTAGTCGGTTTGGATAAACTGTATCAGGAAATTAGAGATTAACTTGTAAAAGACTCCAAGTCCTATACGGTCTCCATGTAACCCTGCCCTCCGGCATATATAAGGGGAGGCAGGGACCCCCTCCAAAGCATCGCTTTAGATCTCATCAATACAAGATACACCATACAGGACGTAGGGTATTACGCTCCAGCGACCCGAACCTGTCTAAATCGTCTCTTGTCACCTTCGGCTCTAGATTCTCGACAACTTCTCCCTAAACCCTTCTCTCGGGGCACCCCCTCGAGAACGTTGTCAGCATAATTCGCCGACAGGCGGTTTTTGGATACGCCTTAGAGTTAGTGCCTCTGGTAATGAGGTATTTTCATAGGCGGTTTTCCGTCCCCCTCTATTAATCAAACTAGACCAGGCGACGCGCTTACGCGCACCCAGCCCAAGAAATGTTTGATTTGTGCAAAATATATGATCAAATTAAAAGCATCAACCTCATTTGGGGTTTTTAAAAATCAAGGCAGATAAGAAATGACACACTGAAAGTAAACTAAAAGCATCCATAAATATTGATGGCTAAGCATCCTTCAGGTTATGCATTTCTTATTCTGGCTAAGTTTTCCAGAACAAACATTCAGAACCAACATTTAGATAATCTAAGATAATATTTGAGGCTAGTTACCAGAGCTCAGTATTACAGGCAGCAAATATGGGTAAAATAAGAATAGGAGTTTTAGATCACGTCATAATCAAATCGTAACTGCATTGTGTTACACGAAGCAGGGAAAAAAAATCACATGTCAAATTTCACTCTTAAACAAAGATGCTTTTGTCCAAGCATTATATGACAGCAACTAATTCCTAAGCATTATAGAACAGTAACCTTTGGCTTCAATCACTACCTATTACTAAAGCTAAAACATGTTAAGAAGATAAACCAGAAAATTGCATCTATGTAGTTCTCAGTCTTAGATCATGCTTCGTTTTTGAAATTTCTATCATCAATTCAAACCATCATCACCATGTCTCGTTTCTGAAAATTCTATCAAATTCAATCCATCAGAAAATTCTATCAAATTCAAACCATCAGCTGCAGTTAGTCTTTGCACGCCCTAGCAATAGAAACACAAGAATCCTCTTATTTTTATAGAAACAACCCACAGTCCAACAAAATTATCAGCTCCAGCATTTTGGGCCCTTATTCATGGTGAATCTGACTTAATGCATAGAACAAATCATTTCCCTCTCCTTGACCTTTTGGGAGCAGATCAGTTGCCATGCCTCACAAGAATGGTGACCTACAATTATTATCCATAAAACAAACTGATTCAGAAATAAAACATAAAAAAAACTGCAAACCCATGTTCAAAATCTGTATATACGCAATAAAAGGCACAGACAATCAACGAACCACAAAAATCACTAACCAAACCCAAGCCCATGTTCAAAAATTGGATATACGCAAAATGTTCGATAATAGCAGCTATGCTGAGCACATTCTATATTTATTAGCTTCTATACACTACTTCTGTTAGCACAATAAAAGGTTGAATAGCAATTTTAGTGCAGATCAAACAGCTGTGGGTCAGACAAAGGGAAAATGTTCATGAGCCTTTAAGAACAGAAAATAAGAACAATAAATGCAACTGGCAAGAAGCTAAACGATTGCTTCTGTTGAGATCACACTCTTTCCATAGAAGCCATACATTTTCTACCGATTTTACTGCAGTTGAAACCTCTGGATCATTAATCTCAGTAGAATCTTCCGCAATTAGCACTACCATTACACACTCATGCCAATTCAGCTATGCCCAATTCATTAATAAAACAAATTGACTGATTGTGAATCCATATATACTATGAACAAATTGCAGGACATATCCCACATATGGGTTGTATGCAGAGAACGGCATATAAATACAACATCTCCATTCTCCAAAACTTACCATTCAGCCTCCAAGAATTATGACAGTAACTAATTCCTAAGCATTATACAACAACATTAAGCTTCAATCACTACCTATTACTGTTCTAAGCTAAAACATGCTAAGAAGATAAACCAGAAAATTGCATCCCTATAGTTCTCTGTCTTAGATCATGCTTCGTTTTTTAAAATTCTATCATCATGCTTCGTTTAGAAATTTTTGGCCATGATTCAAAGTAGGGAGGGGGCAGCACATACTGCATATGAACTTCTCCAGTGATATCGTCGCCGTTCCATGCAGGTGCGGATGCCAACTGCGCTCCTTCACTGGTGGACTCTACACCCCGCACCGTCATCACCGCTTCGCCGTCATGTGGATTCTAAGCATAACCAAATGATTAAGCACCCATCAGTACAAGAAACCATGCAAATCAGTAGACATTACAGTACAAATCAGTAGAACATGCATCCTCGTTAGGACTTAGAGATTCAATCTTTTCAGTTGTTACAGTTAAAAACTGAAAACCATTGACCTGGTTCAGAAGCTCAAGCATGACGACAGAGGGAACCACAAACAAACTAATAACTTAGATGACAACAATTATTTATTCCATAAGAATGCTTAAAAACAATTGCACGTGCATCAGTCGTGTGCAATTGGCCGTCTCCACCACTGTCGTGAGCCGCTGGGCCACGAGGCATCGAGCGAGCATCCCCCATAGCATCATGTAGAAGCCACATCTGAGCACAAGCTCAAACCATCAGGAGCTCGTGGCTCAGATCTGAGAGGGAGAGCGAGAATAACTCAAGAGAGCAGATCCGGGAGAAGAGTGAGAAAGAATGGGAACGGAGAAGATGCCGTGTCTCATACCATCATTTGGAGCATCCGCCACCAGACTGCTGCGTGCAGCAACGCAACTCCTCTTGCCGCCTTGGGCTCGGCACCATGGCCATCCACGGTTCCACCGTGGGCTCAGCATGTCGGTGCGCGGAGAGACTCCAGCATTCACCCCACGTCGTTCACCGTGGAGAGCAGCACCAGTAGCCGGCATCCTGCTCTGGCCGCGGTTGCCCGTTTGTAGTCTTTAGCGGCGCCGTGCTCGAGTTCCGCAGCAGGATCAGAGTGGGGTGGAGGGGTTGCACGAGGAGGCGCGGAGGCAGCGCCAGCTCTAGATCCACGGTTGCCGGTGCCGGATCCGGCGGCGAAGAGGAGAGTGCGGGGTGGGGGGCGACGCCACGGGCAGATACGGAGCTGCGCGTGGCTTTCCCACGATGGTCCGCACGTGAGCAGCGAGGAGGAGGAGGAGGAGGAGCGTCAGGCAACGGAGAGGGCTAGTAGGGCGCCGAGAGCGGTGGTGAGTAGGGAGGAGGAGGATCGCCAGCAATGGAGGAGCCAGCAATGGAGGAGAGGCCAGAGGAGGACGCGACGGAGGGGGAGAGGCCGTCGCCACCTCGGATCTAGTGTCGAAGTGCTCTAGACGCCGGTGTTGAGCAGGAGAGGGAGAGAAATATAGAGAAAGAGAGAAGTGAGTGAAGAAACCCTAGTTTACGTATTTATATTCATTGGCTATTGGGCTTTTTGGGCTGAGGTGGGCTGGGCTAGTGGTGGATATTTTAAGGTTTCCACATCAGAAAATTGATTTTAGGAGGCGGACAGCTTATAACGTCTACCTTAAAAAACGGACTATTTTTGTAGGCGGTTTTGAAATGTCCGCCTCCGTAAATCAATTTTTGGAGGCGGACAGATTTTGTGTCCGCCTCTAAGCTCCATTTTGAAGTGCCTCGCGAGATGTTTTTGTAATAGTGTGCCATATCGATTTTGGCTTTGGTAGATCTTAGAAATGGTCGTCCAAGGATGAGAGGTACCTTGAGGGTACTGTACCTGTCTATCACAAAGAAATATGCATGAAAACTGCTTCTTGGATCCGAATTGGTAGGGAGTACAGTATCCCCACCCCTGAATCTGCAAGTTGGACTTGTACATTTTGAGGAGACAAGGGCATAATCCATTCCAACTTCATTTAAACGTCAAGGGTCATAATACTAACATCGGCCCCAAGTCATAGAGAGCTTCCTTAATGGGAAGATTAAGTATTGAGCACTTAGTAGTCAAAGTACCCCATTTATCTGACCATGTGCTGTCTTGGCACATAAGTATCTCCGTTATTGGTGAAATGTATTCATTTGAGT
Organism: Digitaria exilis; assembly: GCA_015342445.1. Lineage (NCBI taxonomy): Eukaryota > Viridiplantae > Streptophyta > Magnoliopsida > Poales > Poaceae > Digitaria > Digitaria exilis. The sequence goes on from JACEFO010000083.1 coordinate 76,731, forward strand.
ACCGTGCCCGACGCCTTCTCTGCTTCTTGGTGAGAGGATGATCTTGCTCAATCACACATGGATTGTTTCTTTGAGGCTAAAATCTGAAGAGCATACCATGTGCATTGATGTTGAGTTTGATTGTCTCTGCACGAATATCGATGTGGGCTTTGGCTCTTCTCAAGAATGGACGTCCAAGAACGAATGACATCTCAAGATTGCCTTCAGCATCAAGTATTATGAAAGCCATGAAGATTACTTGACTATGGATCCACACCGGTATAAGGTACAAGTCTCCCTTTGGTTGGCGCATGGTTTTATCTGCTAACCGCACTTGAATATCTGTCCGGGGATATGGGTAAGACCCAATCTATCTTCCTGTAAATTGTCAATGGCATGATGTTGATGCTAGCCCCCAAATCACATATGGCTCCTTTCATCCCAATATTCTAGATCTTGCAATTAATAGTTGGTACTCCAGGCAAATCTTCCCATGAATTTGTTCTCCGATGCTTGGGCCTTCCTGCAAGGTTAGTTGAAGGCATATTTTGTGAGGGGTTGCCCCATCTTATAATAATTGCACTAACATTTTTACCTTGGGTGGATATTTTGCAAGATTCATTTCCAAGAATAGCAGCAGCAAGCTTAGCTAATTGAGTTTCTATCATTTTGCTAAACCTCTGTTGTTTTTTTAATGGAAGAAGAAAACCTTCAGATTTAAAATTGATGCTTTCTAAAGTTTTATCATTGGCAGCAAGTTTCTTAGAAAGGGTATCAATGGTCTTGCCTTGATTAAGGATAAGGTCTCTAATAGGACATTAACTGAAATTGGAATTGAAGTAATTGTTACCTCCTTGAGATTTTGGGTCGTGGTGGAGTCTAGTTGGGTTGCTGAGAACGATACCCGCTGAAGTTGTTATTATTGTTCATGAAAGCCACATCTTCGCGAGTTTCCGGCAGTCATCCCCTGAATGTCTCATATTGCCGCAAACTTCGCATGTGAAGTGTGAACCAATAGCATGAACGGCTTGGAGACTTCTTTCCTTTTCTTGATCATCAATACGCTTCATAAGCACATCCAGCTTGGCAGCCAACATATCCATTTGCTTGATGGTGTGGGTACCCTTATTTCGACCCTGTGTATGAGCACTGCATCGCTCCAACATCGTCTCAACAAATTCCTTAACTTTTGTAATTGTGAGGTTGAGGAAGGCTCCTCCAGTAGCATCGATGTGGGCTGTACGTGAAGTTAATAGCCCATTGTAGACGAGCCAATCGTTAATTTCATGATGAGGACGGACAAAAATATATTCTTCAAGCCTATCCCAAGCTTCTGGAATTGTATCCAACCCAGTCTGCTGAAAACTAGAAACTTTACCTCTAAGAGCGTTAGTCTTGCCCAAAGGGAACAATTTGGCGAGGAATGCAGAGGCGCATTTTGGCCATGTGTCCACAATTTCTCCTCCCCTTGTAGAACTATTGTTGTGCCTCCCAAGAAAGGGAACGGAAACAGACGGAGATGAATAGTATCTTGAGCTATGTCCTTGATGACTATGGTTGAAGCATTGTAGATGTGCGTTAGCATCCTCGTGTGGCAGTCCTCGGAATGAACTTTCCTACAACATGTTTATAAGGCTGGTCTTGAGCTTGAATCCTACATTTCTAATATTTCCTTGTGGCCTAAGGGTCACATTCTCAGTGGTGGGGACATAATATTCACAAAAAGATTTCTCATCCATTAGAATAGGTGCTTCAGAAACTTGTTCTTCTTTTGATGGAATAGGAGGTGAAGGAATTACGGTTTTGAGAGCACGAATTTTTCTTAAAAGCCTTTCAGGATCCATGCCAAAGTTTTTATGGCAGAAATAAACTAGTCATGAACTATCCTCTTTTTCACAAAAATAGGAGAACAAAAACAAAGAGTGACATTAGCCTATTGCACAGAGTAGTTGATTCATTCCTTGGATAATTTTATATATCTATCTATTAATGTAGTTTTTAATCATGTTCCATGGAACGAAGCTAGACATGCTTTTTGACATCTCTTAGCATTGCTACTCAACTACTCATCGGCACGGAGAGCATTGTAGCATTTCAACTGGGAGTAAACAATCGTTATTTATTTTTATCCCATGGTAACATGTAGAAAAACTTATAAGACATTCACCTACAAAACTAACTATCCAACTCATAGGCCAGTTGGTGAATAAAAATAAATATGCAGTCTTTTTTAGCTCTTCTTGCAAGCAAGACGTGAAGGCCGAAATTCTCTCGTCTGCAAATCCCAATTGAGGCCCTAGGAGAAAGGTATTTGGGGCTGCCAACCAGTGTTGGAAGGAGCGATTCTGATGCCTTCAAATATGTTCCTGCACGTGTAAGAGGTTTTGTTGGCGAATGGGCACAGAAATCCCTAAGTTGTGCTGCAAGAGAAGTTCTACTCAATGCAAATGCTCAATCTGTTCCATCATATCCAATGTCTTGTTTTAAGCTACCCCTGGGGGTATGTCGCAAGATCACTTCGACTGTTTCAAACTATTGGTGGGGTAGCTCACTGGATATTCACAAAATTCACTAGCAAAGCTGGGAGAAGCTTACTCGGTCAAAACAACAAGGGGGCATGCGGTTCCGAGATTTCACTCTTTTTAACCAGGCAATGTTGGGAAAATAGGGATGGAGGTTCATTGTAAGACCGGATTCGCTATGTGCTAAGGTGTTGCGAGGTAAGTATTATCCCAATAGTAATTTCCTCTCAGCCACAAGCAAAAAGTGAATCTCTGCAACATGGAAATCTATTCTTTTTGGGTGAGATGTTTTAATGAAAGGCCTGATAAAAATAATTGGACCTGGAGAGGCCAATATATGGAATGAAGACTGGATTCCCGGGATGCAGCCCTAAGGCCTTTGATCCGTCAACCTGGAGTTCTTGTCGAGCGGGTCAGTGATCGTTACATCCCTGGTACTCGTGTATAGGATGAAGAAATAGTGAGGAATTCTTTTACTACACTAGAGGCAGAGCAGATTTTGAAGATCAAATCGGGCCTAATATGTTAACTGATGTGTTGGCTTGGGCTTTTGAGAAAAAAATGGATATACTCAGTTCGTTCAGCATACAGAGTGCTGAAGGATGAGCAAGCTGCACGGGCTATGGCTGCAACGGGAGAAGCTAGGGCATCGACGGAAGATCATGCCTGGTCCTTGGTGTGGAAGCTTAATGTGCTACCGAAGGTGCGAGTGTTTTGATGGAGTGCTACATAACTTCCTACCATAAAAAATGGAACTCAAGAGGAGGCATATTGCACGGGAGAGCCATTGTGAGATGTGTGGAGATACGGAAGAAAATTTGATTCATGTGATCCTCCACTGCCCGGTTGCTAAGAGGTTCTGGGCAGAAGTAAATAATTTCTCGAGGGTGACCATTCCAAACTTCCATCCTAGTACCTGGGCAATGGATGTGCTTCAAGTGAATATGTGCCCTCCAAGTACAGCTGCTATGGTGGTGTGTGGCGCATGGACTTTATGGTCTTGTAGGAATGCACGACGCCATGGCTGAACGGTATGGGAGCCAGGGGCAACTATATGCTACATTTCCTCACTGCTGGAAGTTTTGGAGTCACTAAAGACACCGATCAAGCAAAAGGGAACAAGCTCCCCGGCGGTGTGGAGATGCCCTGATTAGGGATGGATGAAGGTGAACACTGATGCGGCATTTGATGCTAGTTCTAGTACAGGTAGCGCCGGGGTGGTGATACGTGACCACCGCGGACTGGTAATTGCAGCAGCAACTAGATGGTTTATGTCGATGTGGTATGCAGCCAATGCTTCAGCCATGAGTACGACTTTTATGGTCTCTGTTGAATATGGTCTCCGGAATGTTATTTTGGAAGTTGACTGCAGCGTAAAGACGGTGTTAGTGGAAGGGATGCGATTGCCGATTGGAGGGCTTTGCTTAGATATCACAGAGTTAGGCAGGTTTTTTGATTGTTTTAAAGTTGTTTGGGTGAGTAGAGATGCAAACTCAGTAGCCCATAGTTGTGCTAGTATGGGATCTGTTTCTGAGGGAACCCAATTTTGGCTTGACTATATCCCAGAGTGGCCATTGTGATTAGCAGCCGATGTTGTAATCCTGTCTCGGATTAATGAAAATTCTGTGATCTAAAAAAACTCATAGGTCATTGTCAACACTCTATGCAATAATAAAATATAAAAACTGTCGCAAGATAAATAATGATAATAATAAGGTAGTGAGGAGAGACAAACAAAGACAAAGCCACCTCATAGAAGGATAAACAAGAACTAAGATTATCTGAGCAAGTATACAAAGAATGTCCTATGAACTTATCAAATTAGAAAAGGTCGAGTCAATCATATCGATAAACCAAAGTTTATAGCCTATTATAAAGGGAGAACACCCCGTCCAACTCTATGGCCCAAATATTTATATAACTCCTACTCCAAAAGTCTAGAAGGGAGCATTGCAAAAAACTTATAAATAAGCCATACGAACAAACCTTGTCGCCTACCCCTCAAATCTAGTAGAGATCGGATATATCTGAAGGAATTCATATATCGAAGCACCACGCATTGCATACAAGAAAAACTGATCTATCTTACCAGTGACTTCCATCCTATGGATGGACAAGATAAGGACTAGAATCAAGAATAACACTACTACAAAAACAATTGTTTGGAGGCATTAAAAACCATTTTCGGATGTGATTTTTGCGTCCACCTTCGAGCATGCACTTCTGTTAATGAGGCACTTTTGGAGGCAGATTTCTGTCTGCCTCCCTTAATCAACTAAAAAATATAAAATAAAAAACCCTAGATAGGCCCGGTGAGCCCATCACGGGCCCGTGGAGCCCATCTAGGGCACCGGCGGTAGCGGCGACTCCTGGATCCGCCCGCCACCGCTGAATCTACCATGCCACCCGAGCAAGCCACCATGCTGCCACACCGCCTGCCTCATTCCCACGCTTCCGGATCCGAGAGGAGGAGGAGGTAGTGGGCTCACCCGCGGTGGTGGAGCCACCGCCTAATTCGGGAGAAGGAGGCGTCGCCGCTCGCTAGCTCAGAGGAGGAGGGCCAGCGGTGGAGGAGGCGCCGCCGCTCGCCACTGGATCCAGTAAAAGAGGCACCGCTCAAAGGAGGATCTCACGCCACCACCATCCAGTTTGCCACCCAGAAGAGCACGAGAGGGAGGGAGGTGGAACGATGACGCAGTCGCGTCGGAGAGAGAGAGAGGGAGCCAGGGAGGATGCTGTCGATCCTGGGTGAGGGAGAGAGAAGGAGAAAGGGACATAATGAGATAAAATAGGGTTCGAGTTTGTTGATATATATTAGGTATCATTATTGGGCAGAGTTGGGCTTGTTGGGCTTTAGTGCTTTTCTAAGGCGGGCCTTATAATTATCCACCTCCTTTAATCAATTTATGGAGGCAGACAACTTAACGCGTCCTCCTCCAAAAATAGATGATTTTCGGAGGCCGTTATTTTAAAGTGTCTGCATCCGAAAATCGATTTTCGGAGGCGGTCACAAACAAACGCATCCAAAAATAAAAGACGACTGCCTCCATTAATACCTAGGATTAATGAAGGCGGATATTTTTTGTGTCCACCTCTAAGCTTCATTTTGGAGTGTCCTCTAAAATCATTTTTGTGTTATTGTAAACCATGCCAGTGCATTATAATTAATAACATAGATTACTAATCTAAACATAGAGTAGATATGACTAATGAAAGCATAAGATATGAAGATAGATACAATAAATATGGCACAAACTTCATATATTATATTTGAAGAATTGGTAAAGATCTGACAAAATGGATACAAAGTTTTTATTCAAGAACAATAATGATCTTGAAGAACAACTTGATCAAGTTGATGAACTAATCTTGGCTCATAAGAACTTGATCAAGTTGATAAACTAATTTTGGCTCATCTAATCCTAAAACTAGGGTACAATAAAAACTAGAGTCGTTTCTGGCTTGGCTGTGTTCTGTCTAATTATGTCTCTCTAATGAGGGGTTTCCCCATGCTTATATAGGCCTCCAAGGTTGGTTCCGGAGGTTCTAAGTATGGTAGTTAGTAAGACCGACATAAAAAACTGTCATACAAACGCCACGCCCAAGGGGAGGCCGAACTGCCTCAATGGTGGACTGGCTGGTCCCGTGGGCCTATCGGTTCTCCACTACCGCCTCTAGCACAACGCCTTTGCATGGTGGGCTTGGTGGAGGCCCAATCTCATCTATGTTGATGATAGCTTCTGTTGAACGTGTTTTGTTGGCCTTCCACCATCTTTGAGCATTTCCAGAATAGAATATTCTTTAGTCTTTGATTGGATGTAGATATTAGAGCATGTAGCACTGAATTGGCTTAGAATACCAATGCTGAGGGGAATTGGACATGAAGTCAAATATCAATACCATTATTTGGATGTGCAAGTAATTGAGAGATGGAATCAAAGAAAATAACCAATTCCAATTCATGTTTGGATGTATAAAGGTGGAGTTGTAGGTTGGGTTGTCTAAAATGGTGCAAATCCATTGCAAAATATATTTCGCATCATGCATATTGATTTCACGGTAATATATATTACTTGGCACTTTAAGTACATGAGAATATTAAAAATAATAATAGATATTGCAATAATATGATAAAAACATGTAAAAAATTGATGACAACCCATAAATTCATGTTGATCACAAGCATCTTTAATAGTGGCAATACTATATGATAAATATTCCAAGTCGCTTACAAGTACCATGACATCTCACAACACCTAATTTAAAAAGGTTCATTACTACTATATTACATCACAGTATATTTCAATCACCCATCATATGTCTAATTCAGCCACAAATGTTGTAGGTCCCTGAAAAATCCAAGCAACAGACCTTATTTAGGGTTTAATCGTCCAAATCAGTTGAGTGCTAGTGAAGGTAGAAGGGGCATGGGGGAGACGCCATGGATGTACAGGGAAGAGGGAAGAGGGGAAGCCGATTTACCCATCCCAAACTACACATGAATGCCTCAGGGAAAGACGGGAGATTGGGAGCGAGATGGTGCAGCAGGGCGAAAGGAAAAGGGCGGAGATGCAAGAGCATGATGAGGAGGGCCAGACAGAGTACCTGTGCCAGCGACGGGGGCTGCAGAAGCGGCGTCGGGCTGGGGGGAGGAGGGGTGCAGCGGCCTCCCTGGTCACCGCCGCCTTTCTCCATGGGCGGGTTGCCTCTCCTTTTCCCGCGAGGAAACGAAGGGGTACGGGTCTTGGTGCGGGGTCGGGAGGGCGATTCAGGCCAATACGGAGCTGTGGATGTCTGAATTGTGGGCTGCCGCACGCAAGGGTGGTTGATTCGCTGCGGTATTCAAGTTCGATTTCAGCTGCCAGTGTCAAGGCCATCCAAACGGCTAAATTAAAGCTTACTCAATGCCAGTTTTTAATTCTAGCCCTCAATGTCTATTTCCAAACGGGGGCTTATTCTTTTATGCTCATTTTTCTCAATTATCACCTTAGTTCCTGAAATCATATAAAGACAAAGTACAAGTGGAACCAAGTTATACTAAACAAATTATAATAGTAAAGTAGTATTTTTCTTGAGATATTGACATGAATATATAACACTTAAGGACCGTCAATAGTGATAGCATGAAAAACTGCAACATTACACTTGAATTACACTATCACTATCATCATTATTATCATACCGCAAGTTCATTCTTCTCCGCCAACACCTTTTCTGTTCAGATTCTTACTCGTAGTTACAAAGAGGACAAATAGACATAATATCCATGCGAGGACGATGAATCTATTCGAGTTTTACTCTGTAGAGGGAAACCCAACAAGCACGTCACACTAGCAAGTCCCAGACTCTCATATGTGCTCACTGTTCCCCTCAGACTCAATCCACCCAGACCGACTACATCGCTCCATGAACCCCAGGACCCAGCCCATGTTGTGTCCACGACTACAACCTTCAACTCTACCTTGGTGGGGGTCGAACTGAAGTTCAAGACCCGAATCTTTCAAGTACTATGTTTTGCGGATCCATATAACTGTTATGCTACTAGTACGTTCAGCAGTTGTCACAACACTGCCCAGACGACATAGTCCTTAGATGATTTCACTATTGCAGACAGGGCAAAACCACCATTGTTCCTCGCATACCCAAGCCTTGCCCACCATCTCTTAACCGCGTGAATGGTAGAAAATCACTCGACTTTTGTTGCAGTGCTACTCAAACCTAGCATGCTAGTTAAGGGACTTGGATTCCTAGGGATTCATGTATCTAAGGTTCCAAACAACTCCTTGATATGCAAGTGCACCATACACAAAGAGAGGACTAGAATGAACTTCAGAAATATAAGATGTGCACCGTGCTTGCCTTGCAATGGGGTTCGCTCTTTGCATAGCAGTGTAGGTCTTGGTCGGCTATGGCGGTGAACATCCACAGCTGGATTGGCTGGTTGGGCTTCAGGAGGGTTGCAGGCTTCACTAGCTCATAGGCACCGTCAGCTTGAAAGGGCTCTACATGAGAAAGGAATGCATGTAGAGTTAGTCACAAGAGCAAGAACGGCATAATGTGAAGCACTTTTCTATCGACTAAACATGACAGACAATGCAAGATTGAGCCATGTTTTTAGTTTCCCTAGAAAGACATATGACACACAGTGCAAGATTGAGCCATGCTTTTAGTTTCCCTAGAAAGATTATATTCTGAGGGTTGCAATGGAGCTGCAAGCTCACAGAATAGTTCTTTTGATGTTGCCAGGGGAAAGTATATTCCTTTTATACTGGTGTCAGGAGTATTTCTTGTTCTGGACTTCTATTTTGCTACTAGTGGGGTTTTATAGCATCTTTTTCAACAAATGCATCAGCAAAACATGACATGCAACCGGTTCTCAGAGAAAAAAGTAGAGAAACATCAAGAAATGGTGGAAGACATATGTTTAGAGCGGAACAAAGATTGAGTCGGCTTCGAAACAGAGGTTGGGTAACGGTTCTATTTCAGCAACATTGGTCAGCTTGGATAGAAACAACCACTACTACAGAACATACTTTTGGTAACACATACTTGTAATATATTCATCGTGTGTTACAAAGGAAATTTATAAGAACACATAGTTGTGTGTTACAGATGATCACGGTAACACATTGTACTTCTTTTGTAAAGTTGTGTTACAAAAACAATTATAGTAACACAAAATTAGTGTTACAACTAAATGTTACAAACTGACAGTATTTGCAACACATATAAAATTTGTAGTAACACAAAATTATTGTTACAACTAAATGTTACGAAATGGTAATATTTTGTAACACATATAAGTACGTTTGAATTTCTCAAATTTGAAATTTCAGTTTTCAAACAACCTCGGATGGCAAAACAAACAAAATGAGAGTTGTAGATCGCAATCAGTTATGAAACATTGTAGTTCACACATTTTTTATTTGAATTCATCTTGTCAATGAAAACTAAGCTTGAATTTCTAAAAGTGGAAATTTTGTAAATGACTTTGGATTGAAAGACTACCAAAATGAATGTTGTACATCTTGAAAAGTTGTGAAATTTTATAGTTGAGAACTATTTTATTTGAATTTATCTTGTCAATAAAAACTATGTTTGAATTTCTAAAATTTGAAATTTATATTTTATAAATGACGTTGGATTGAAAAACTATCAAAATGAAAGTTGTATGCCTTGAAAAGTTATGAAACTTTGTAGTTGACAATGTTTTAAATTAAATTTGTTTAAAGCCTCAAATAAGCAATTTACACTCGGTTTCTATAATATTTGAGGATTCAAAATAGAAACAACGCAAGTTGGAGTGTAGTGGTGGTAGATGTGGTTACATGCGAGGAAACGTGAGGTTGTGGGTTTGAATCTCATATAGCAGCAATAATTTTTTCTATTTTTTGGATTTTTTTATTCACAAAGTGTTACTATAGAAGTGTGAAAGTGTTACAAAAGCTAAAAAAATATGTTACACAAAACAACTAGTAACACTCTTTTGAAATAAAAGAACACATGTGTTTTGTTACAATAGATCATAGCCTTGGCGGCGACGAACTACTTCATGGACATGGGCGACGGTGTGGTGTGCTGGATCGTGCAGATGTCTCCCAGCGCGTCCATTATCGGCAACATCACGCAGAGGAACTACCACGTCAGGTACGACATGGACAATTCAGAGCTGTCCTTCCAGCCGGCCAGTTGCGACAATCTTTGAAGAAGGGAGGGATTGATTAGCTCATCGTCTACTATTAGTCTCCCAATGCAAATTAGGGAGTTCATTTCATCGATCAAGGTTGTACTATATATTTTCACCATTATACACCTACATTATCAGATTATATAACTATATATATGTTGATGCCTTTTTTGGATTAACACACAAATGTGCTGGATCATATGATCGCCAAAAACTTTCCTCGCTGGAAACTCTACGTGCAGCCGTCTAACCGTCCGTGTTGGCCGGTCTGACTAAATGTAACAGAGAAGCTGCAAATAACTAAATCACCACCCCCGAGAGGAACCCTGTCAGGGATGGAGAGTCATGGGTTGCTCTGATATCGCCAGGCCACTCAGAACGTCCTTAACCGCCCCAGTGACAAAAAAGGAAAGCAAAGGGTACGAAAATATAGGGTTCGAGGGATAAACAGGATAGAAACTTTTTGTTGATCGGATAGAGAGCCTCAATCGGACATGACCCCTTATATTTATAGGGTGGTGAGGTCTTGCCCCGCAAGGAAAATCTCTTTACAAATCTAAATCCACAGATTCCCTTGATCTCAGTCAGATTCGGGGGTAACCGGCCAGACCGGCTATACGAGCGGTATGACAGGCTATAGAGCCCGACCGATCAGCTCGCTTTTCACGGGCGGTCTAACCAGATGTCCCAGCTTGATAGGCTTGCTGCCATTTTTAGTCATGAACATATGGCCCCTGTTTTTTAAGCGAAGTGTACCATAAAACCAAAAAAGTCTAAGGGCGATGTTACTCATAAAATTCCACAGGCCCTTTTATTCTAAGGATAATATTTGATATACCGGCTATATCTTTCAAGCATCTTGCCATACACTTGGATAATACTTTCTCAAGTACCTCTCATTAAGAACTCTAGGCAACTGAGATCCCTGTAAAGTCTGGCATATAAGAATTTCCATAACATACTCTCACAATCCGATATGGCCCTCACCAACATGGTGACCATTAACCAAACTTATTGCTCTTCATCGAAATAGGTAAAATAGTCTTCCAAACTAGATCATCAACTGGAAAGGATTTCACTCTCATCTTTCGGTTATATGCTCTAGCAACTCACCTTTTGTCTTTCTCAATCTCCACCAAAGCTTACAAACGCTGGTTGGTCACCTCATCAATATTATCAATCATGAAAGCGTAATATATGTCGATATCAAGATCATTTTGCTTTGTCAATCTACGAGCAGACATATTTACCTCCACGGTAGCTTGACCATAAACAAGATCAAAAGGAGTATCTTTAGTAGCACCATGTCTAGCAATATAATAAGCCCATAAAGCTTCAGACAATACAACATGACACCGTCTTGGATTCTCCTTACTATTTTTATTTATGATCTTAATTTAAATCTTCTTGGTGGATTCGGCTTGTTCACTAGCTTAATCATAATATGGAGATGAATTGAGCAATTTGATACATAAAAGTCAACAAACTCACGTACATCTTTGGATACAATGATGTCCGTTCATCTATTCCTAATGTTTGAGAAATCCAAAACATATGTAATATGCTATGTAATAAATTCAATCACCTCCCAATGTGTCATATTGTTGAGAGGAGTTGCATCAATCCACTTAGTTAATAATTAGGTAGCTACAATCACAAATAATGCCCCCTTGATGAAGAAATATGAATCTTTCCAACAAAGTCAAAACCAAATTCTCTAAAAGCCCAAGGTTTAATAATGGGATGCAACAGTGCAGCAGCTGCTAACCGAACATCCTCCATTTTTTTTGACAATCTTCACATCCTTTGTAGTAAGAAAAACAATCAGCTAGCTATCATCGTGGGTCAGTATAATAAGCTATTCTAAAGATCCAACTTTATCGTACGAATTGATTGATGCGTACCGCAAACTCCTGAACATCTACCGTAGCTAGCCTAGCTTGATCAGGACCCAAACACTTTAAAAAGCAAACCATCTAAAGTATGATGATATAGTTCGTTATCAACCAAAGTAAAGTTGATAGCCCACCGACAGATTTTCCATTCCACTAAACCACTAGCACCACGTAAATAGTCCATGAAAGGCCTCCTCCAATCCTCTAATTCAGCTCCAGAAGTTTGGGAAACAACCATAGCTGAATCAGGACTCTCGGCAACCACTGTCAGTCAAACCGCTTGTCAAAGTGGTTATGTCAATCCCAATGGTTAGACGACCACCCCATGTTGTCAAATCGACTATTCTAGGGCACAAACCTGGGCCTCACAAACATCAGCTTTGTTAACCTATCATCACAAACCATTGGAGTAGAAGAAAACAGGGTCGGATAACACTTGGCTGGTTGGACTGCCTGCTCAGCCAATCTAACGACTTGTCGGTCTAGACCCCTAACCCGCTGGTTGCTCCAGCTGTGATGATGATGAGGCTAACTGATCACAGGCCTTGGATTCCATTCCTTCTTCTGAGGGATCATGGCCTTGAGCTTGTTTAATGAATCACCCCTCTGTTTCTTAAGTCTTTTGAAAACACAATCTCTGAAGCATCCTCCTCTATGCACGAGTCAAATCTGAAGGATACCATTTGGGAAAAAATATTTAAATTTTCTACTACCGGGCTGCCCTCATTGATCATTAGCAGCAGTCAGAGACTTTTGAGGTGACCCCTTAATCTGATCGTGTTCAAAACAATCGTCGCCTCGCCACCATCCTCAAGTGATACATTCGTAGTAATATGCGTATCAACGTTCTTTCTGAACTCACACTCACCTTTGACTCTACCCTTTTAGTGCCCTTTGGTTGTATTTTGTTTCGCGACTAACAGACTCTTTACTCTGGGTCGAGATTACTATGGTCGATAACCAACCAGACAAAGGACACTTTTAGTCCCCGTTGTTGGTTTCCCAATTTTTTGAATCCCGCGGAGGACCCCTTAGCCCTGTTTGGTAGCACCAAACTAGACTAACAGGTCACTTTTGTCTTCGGTTGTGGTTCACAGGCGACTAAAGGTCCTCTGACGGGCCTTTAAGTCCGGGTTGGAACTCACCAAATGTGGACTAAAAGTGACTCTTTAGTCCCAGTTGGTGTTACCAAACTGGGACTTATTAAAAAGGATGCATCTCTCACTCAATGCTCTCACGGCGAGGTCTGGAGGTCGTGGGTTCGAACCTACGACACGCGCGCATTTGCGCATTGCGTGTGTGGGGGGTTGCTCGAGGTGGTTATAAGAATTTTATTTTACATGGAAACCCTTTAGTCCCTGGTGTGTAACACAACCCGGGACTAAAGGTTCCATTGTCCTGGTTGTGATATACGGTTCCGGTTGGCTTTTTGGTACGAAGGGCCACTTACCAACAGGGATCATATGGGGGTCTCTCTGCAGTGCCACCTGCCTAGGGAAGCCGAGGACCTGGGTTTTCCCCTATTTCTGCTGGTTTTTTTGCCATTTGTCTGTCAAACTCATCCAATAACTAACCAACTTTAGATTTAGCAAATTATGTATGAGACATGGTGTGAATCTCCATTCATGCCTGGGAGTTGATGGTCCATACCATGATTAAATGGCCGTGAACATTTGCTGCTCGCTGTTGCTGGACCATCCATACAGAAACGCTCACAATTTTAACCCCCATTATCTCGGTATTGTGGCATTGACTGCATACTTATCACATCTAAGGACCATTGCCAAAATGTTAATACAAAGATGACAAAACATTTACACAAACATGACTTGGCTGCTCGCTTTTGGTTGCAAGGTTCAGGTCATGTTGATTAGAAACCACGTCGTTTCTGTCAATAATCTCCATGAAATTAGGGTTACCCTTCCAGACGTAAGATCGGCTATCCCTATCCCATCACAATGTATAATTCTTAACGCAACCCATCAAAACGAAGGCAGAAGACACACCATATTTAATTTAAGGAATGAATCTTACTATTACATTGTCATTAGATACCAACATGCTCTGAAATCATTTACACTATGATGCGGTTCTTTTGTGGATTG
>JACEFO010000084.1:0-52652 GCA_015342445.1 Digitaria exilis
CTCGCGTCATCTGAAGTAATATCGTCCTCTAATAAAATTAATTCTGAAAAATGGACATATCTACAAGCTACGTTCAAAGAGACAAAACCCTCAACTCGTTAGACAAGACTCAAGACCATTGTCCATCATGTGCAGGTTCTCTCATGTAAAAATGATGAATCAGAGAATATTGAAGATGTAGTAGACGTAGAAAGAGACTTGGAAAGGTACCAGAAAGACACGTTAGAAAATAAAAGCACAACAAATGTATAATATGGGAATATCTGAAAGTAAAAGTGGCTATATATAAATATCCAGAGAAGTAGAACTAAGTGTACTAGATAATCCAGTTGAGTTACGAATTGTAAGTAAGAATATAGAAAGAGAGCTAAAATATTCTGGCTATAAATATATTCACCAAGGTATGTATATTTTGGGAATAAAAGGTAAGACAAAGAAGAAATTAGGATCGAAAGTTCTTGTAACACCTCGATAAAAGATGGGGTTCAGTAAACAAGCAGCCTATGAACGAAAATATATTAAATAACATACATACCCACGCCAGATCTCATGATGCCTATAGCAGAGTTCATAGAAAAAATGAGTTTTGGTTCCAAACTAATGGTTATGAAGAATTTTGAAGGAACAAATCTCCTGGTAAGAATAGAATTTATTAGAAGACTTACTAATAAGAGCAGCTCAAAATATAGAGTAAATGTGAATGACGTAATTGAAAGTATGCAGTCAAAAGGCATAAAGTTCATGAGTCCATTAAAAATCAGCTCTGCAAGAAGAGCAGGAGAAGAATGGAATATAAGTGAGTTGATAGAGAAGAAAGAACTAAAGCAGCCTGAAGGCTACATAAGCTATCAAAATTGTGAAGGGTCAAGTAGCATTACTGATAGGTGAACCAGATATAAAAGATAATAGAGACAAAGGTGTAACCAAATCTATGGAAAGGTTAGACTTAGATGAAGAAATAAAACAATGTGAAGAGAAATTAAACATATAGATTGGGAGTAAATAATACTATGATAAAAGATTGGCCTAGAATAAGAGAAAAATAACTTTTCTTTATTAGAGAATTAGCTAGACTTAAGAGAGTACGAAAAGAAAGGAATAAGGACACAAGCACTTCAGCCATAAAAGAAGATAAAAAGTCAGTCGAGAATAAAAAGAAAACTGAGACAGTCCAAAAAGAACCTAATAAAAGTATAACTGAAGAAGAACAATGGGATGTAAATAATGATATTTTATTAGAAAGTTACGAAGAAGAGGAAGAACTTATGAGAGGAATATGGCCTGAAGATGAATTGCTCAAAGAGGAATTATATAATGATTCACAGCAAAACTTTGATTTCTATAATTCTCTAGATGTTGTAGGCAGGCATAATTTAGAAAATGCAATGAAAGCAATGCAAGTAGACTTAGGAAATGGAAAACGAAGAAGAGGATATGGAGAAACATCCGTAAAAAGTGAGGGAGAAAGAGAGAGACCTAGTCAAAATGCAGGACAGTGGCCTCCTGAGGTAGAAGATTTTCAGCCTACTATATTCCTTGAATATATAAATACATGGGTTCTAGAGCAAGAACATTCGAAAAATACTAAAGGAGACGCTGCAATATTGAATCCTGCAGCACATGACCCTATAGATTGGCCAAATATAATAAGTGTATGGAAAGGATTAATAGTACAAAAATATATACAGAACCAATATAGCATTGGATCTAAGGTTGAAGATATGATAAATTATTTAGAAACCTTTCTTGGTGAGTCAGCAAAAGTATTATGGGAGCAATGGGTGGAGGCATACCCAGGTCAATACGAAGAACTAAAAAGGGCTTGAAGTAATCCAAATAATTTTGCAAACGTGATATACAATATAATTATAGCAGAAGGCTAAGAGATATAGAATAAAGGAATTTTCACAACACTTTCTATATAATGCTACCACAGCCAAGCAAGGATATAATAAAGGAGTAGTAGAAAGGTATTTTAATAAATTACCAGACCCTTTATGTTCTATGATATTTGAGGAATATAAAAAGGAAACAGAAGGATCAGTTATAAATATATCTCAGGCTGTAACATTTGTGTTTAAACAACTAAGAAAAATATGTACAGGCACACAAGCACAAAGATCAATGAAACACTCCGATTATAATTTCTGTAGCAAAATAGTTCAAATACCAATAACATATGGAGAAGAAAGACATAGGACTAAGAAACATTATAAAAGTCCAAAAAGGTATAACAATAATTTCAGAACAAGGAAAAGATACTTTCTGAGGAGGAGCACCTTTCTTGCATAAAAGAAATGTGAGACACTACAACCCTACGAAAAGTTACGATAAAAAAAATGTAGATGTTTTATATGTAACTCACCTGATCACCTAAGTATTTGTCCCAATAAAGATCAGAAAAGGTATTCTAGTAAATGTGAAGAACAGGTGAGAGTTTTAATTATAGATAGTGTAAACGAAAATATATTAGTTTGTGATGACGAAATAAAAGATGATGACTCAATATATTCAATCATAGAAACTGATGAGGTAGAAAATGAGGAACAAGAAGCTGAGTCTAGCGAAGATGAAATGGATTTAATTGAAAAATTAGCAGGACTAAACCTTGAAATGATGAACCAAGTAGAATGCGAGCATGATTGGATAAGAGGGAAAGGAGATTATAATATAAAATGTGCTTTTTGCATATATTACCCAAGCCAAGACAACAGGTCAACCTGTGCCTTGTCTTTACGACAAGCATGTGTTTCGTGTTTACAAAACTTTAATCAGAGTTGGAGAAAGAAAATATAAATATAATCTGAAGACAGAATATTATCTAGCAGGGTAAGAAATTTAGAAAATAGAAGAAATAGGCTAGAAGTTGAAATAGAAGAGTTAAAATATAAAATAGAGAGTATTAGTGGCAGTACTAGCAAGCAACATGAAAATAATGCAGTAGATAATAAAGAGTTGAAAGACCAGTTGGTAACAATAAAATACCAAAGAGGAGAGAAGGTTATAAAATTAAGGGATGCAATAACCAGTTTTGGAAATAAATATATAGTCGGGTTGCCATTCAAAGAAGTTTTAAGTATAAGAATCCCAAGAAAAATAGTTCTAACACTACTACAGAATACATTTTCGGAGGCGGTCAAAAAGCATTTTCGGAGGCGGTTTTTGTGTCCGCCTACAACGCAGGGCTTCTGTTAATCAAGCTTTTTCAGAGGCGGTTTGATGTCCGCCTCCTTTAATCAAAATAAAAAAAATAAAAAAGGCAAAACCCTAGATGAGCCCGCCGAGCCCATCTGGGCCCGCTGAGCCCATCTAGGGGGCGCCGCCGCCGCCGCTCGTACCCGCTGCCACCAGTCGCCGCAGCCACCACCAACGGTCGCTGTGGCCGCCACCTGCCTCACCACGAGATGCGGAGGAGGAGGAGGCCGGCACGCCTCCAGATCCGGCCGTCGTGCCTTGTTGTCGTCGTTGTCATCCCTTGCCGTCGCGCCTCGCTGCTGTCACGCGTCGCTGTCGTGCCTCGCCGTCGTCGTGCTCACCGTCGCACCTCGTCGTCGCGCTCCCCGCCGCTGCCCCTCGCCGACACGCCGTGGTGGAGGAGATGTGGAGGCAAGGAGGAGCCGAGGGGAGACAAAGAGGGGGAGCTACGGAGGAGGCGGCGCTGCGGTGGGGGAGGCGCGGAGGAGGCGGCGGTGCGGGATCCGTGGGGGGTGCCGCCACCAGGTGAGGGGAGAAGAGGGAGAGGGAGAGAAAAGAGATTGTGAACAGCCCAAACCTAAGTCACGTTTATATAGTAGGACATCTATCAGGCCACATGGGCTCAGATTCATGGGCCATATTTTAGGAGACGGGCCTTACAAAGTGTCCGCTTCTGAAAATCGATTTTCGGAGGCGTCCGTTTTAAAACAACCGCCTCTGAAAATATATGATTTTCTGAGGCGGTTGTTTTAAAATGTCCGCCTCTGAAAATCAATTTTACGAGAAGGTTATATGCAAACGCCTCCAAAATAAAGATGTCCACCTCTGTTAATCCTAGATATTAACGGAGGCGGACATTTTTTTGTGTCCGCCTCTGAAATGTTTCTAGCAGTGTCTCCTAAAATCGTATTTGTAGTAGTGTAAAGTCAAGTATCTCTTTTAAAATATTAGCTCTATTAGACACTGGTTGCACCAAAAATATCATTCATGATAAGTACTTCATGAGGTGCCCTGAACTTGTGAAAACAATAGATGATAACAAAGCAGAAGTATCCACTGATATGTCAGGAATAAAAAAGATCCATAATCAACTAGCTTATAACATTGAATCTTACATCAATGGCACAAAATATATAATAGATGAGATTACAATAAGAGACCTATCAGTAATAAATGACGACATGATCATAGGCATAAGGTTTATACAACGCTCTTTGCATACTTTAATCATAAATGAAGAAGGAGTTACATTTATCCCTAATCTAGATAATGTCCCATACATGTCAGAAGTACATAGGAGTAAGAAGCCTTTACAACTCTTAGAAATCCCTGATGAAGAGAGTCTAAGTGTACAAATTTCTGAAATAGAAGAAGAGCTTAGTGAAAGCATAGAAGAATATCATATAGCGAATTCCTCTATTGAATGCATTGGGTTGCAATCATTTGCGCCAAATTGGTATAGGGATATTAAATCTAAAAAGTACATAGAGAAAATAATACAATGGTTAGAAGATATCCAAATTATTGGGGAAATGCCAATGAAGCATTGAGATAAAAATTCGATTGTCTGCAAGATAAACATAATAAACCCAGATTACATAATTAAAACAAATCCCAGAGAAGCAACTCCGAAAGACATAGAAGAATTTAAAATGCATATTGAAGAGTTATTGAAGCTAAAAGCAATTAGAGAGAGTAAGAGTCCTCATAGATCAGCTCCATTTATAGTTAGAAATCATGCTGAAGAAGTAAGAGGTAAATCAAGAATGGTTATTAATTACAAAAGACTCAATGATAATACAGTAGATGATGCTTATAATATACCCAATAAACAAGAATGGATAAATAGAATACAAGGAAGTAAATAATTTTCAAAGTGTGATCTAAAGGCTGGATTTTGGCAAGTAAAAATGTCAGAGGAATCTATACCATGGACAGCTTTCACTTGTCCTCAAGGTCAGTATGAATGGCCTGTTATGCCCTTAGGATTCAAAAATGCACCTGCACTTTTCTAAAGGAAAATGCATAATATTTTTAATGAAAATCAAGGTTTTATACTAGTATATGTAGATGACTTGCTAGTCTTCTCAAAATAATATGAGGAACATATTGCTCATCTTGAAGTATTTTTTAGAAAGGTCGAGCAAAATGGGTTGATATTATCTAAGAAGAAAATGGAACTATGTAAAGAGAAAATCAATTTCCTTGGCCACGAAATAGGAGAAGGAAAAATACATTTACAAAAACATATTGCTAAGAAATTTTTACAATTTCCTGATACTATGAATGATAGAAAGGTTTTAGAACAATTTTTAGGAATAGTAAATTATGCTAGAAACTACATAGATAATCTAGCAAAACTTGCTGGACCATTAAATGCTAAATTAAGGAAAAATGATCAGAAATATTTTAACTCTGAAGATATAAAATTAGTTAAAGCCATAAAAGATAAAGTGAAAAATTTGAAACCCGAGTTGCCATTGGCAGATCATTATTTCATCATTGAAACCAATGTGTCTAAAGTTGGTTGGGGTGCAATATTAAAACAGAAGCCAAATAAATATTCGACCAAATCTGAAGAAAAAATATGCAGATATGCTTCAGGAAGCTATAAATTAAAAACCGTCAATAATATGGACAGAGAGATTCTTACGTTTTAAAGAATTTACTGTAAGAACTGATTGTGAAGCAATTTGTAGGTACCACAATCAAATTAACAGTAAGAAAAGTTCTGCTAGAAGATGGGTTTAGTTTGAAGATATAGTTACTGGAAATGGATACAGAGTAGTCTTTGAACGTATAAAGGGAAAAGAAATTTATTTGCCTGACATATTTTCTCGTTCTCCAATTTTATTGGAATGAAGAAGGGAATAAACGTCAATGGAATGGAAACTACATCTTTGGACCGGAAAATAAGCTCAGAATATTTTCGCCCAATTCATATAAATTTAAACCAAAAGTAGAAAAATTCTTGGAGTCAATTATTATATTGAGCCAGCAGCCAAAGAATATATTCAAAAACAGAAAAGGGCTTACAATAAGCATATTCCTACAGGAACATCTATTATAGATATAAGAGAAGAAGGAACATCATCAAAGAAGTCATATAAAGAATGTCTTACAAAGGGAGTTGATCCTCTTGAGGGATAATATATTGATTGGAAATTACAAGAAACGCTTGAGAAATTAGCTCCATTATGGAAGAAAAACATCAAGGAAGATATTTTAAAAGAACTACGGTAAGAAACGAAAGAACAATTTGACAATATGAAAAAAGAATATGATGAGAAATATGATATCAATAATTTTCTTGATGACGATACCATGGAAATAGGAAGTCATAAAGGCAAGGTTGACATAAGAGGCCATGGGCAAAACCAGGAATAAAAAAAATAAAGAATAAGATCTGAATATTGATATGTCTATCAATAATTCGGGCGTGGCAGACCCATCTTGCAGCCATGCGATGACTCAAACCTGTATCAGCCACAATGATTGATAAAGTATTATCAATCTTTAGGCCAGGGCAGGCCTATATCCAAAAATTAACCTGTATATGTAAAAAACTCAGTCATCTCAAGAAAGGTCATGCAATAAAAGTTCGCAAGATGACGTGCGCACCAGCAGCACTTAAGACTTCTCGATGTGTAAGAAATTATCAAGAAGCATCTCAAGAAGAAATTAAGGTTGAAGGCAAGATGACACACACCTGAACTAAGAGTTAGCATTTCAAAACCTGCAACCATTCATCCAGGCAGCATGCTGAATCAATAAAATGATGAGCTCCCATGACATGTGGCTCATTTAATGTTGAAGGTTTCAAAATTGCAGCAGCTATGCATGCGACAACAAGACAAAAAATCTGAATTCTGCAGAAGAATGAAGTGAATGCAAGATGTGCTGTCAATATATCACTGAAGTCATGTACGTACGTGTCAAGTACTGCGCAAAGAATTCATCTGTCGGTGTTTTTTCATTGAACGCAATGCAGAAAGTCCAAGCGGTGGAGTTTAGAGATTCTCTAAATCAGCTCAGATGTATGATAAATAATGGAGACGGTGCTCCCTCGTGCGGCTATAAAAGGAGAAGCTCAACCGAAGAGAGGAGGCAGAGAAGCAAGTGCGAGAGAGCCAGAACCACTGGAGTGCGCCTGTTTCCCTTGTAGCAGTACCTGTAGTATCCACTCCACACTGTATTGTAAGGAGAAGAGCTGTAGTCCTACTGCTTTAAGGTATTATAGGTTTGTGTTGTAAGTGTTTGGGGCTTCCCGAAAGGGAAAGCCGTATGTAAACATGTTTATGTTAATGAAGTGAGTTTGCTTTGGTAATCCAGGTCTGGTGATGACGTCTGAGTTTCTATGCTAGGGACCTTATAGGAGAAACCTCTGCGACAGTTTTCGTTTAATCTCTGCATGAAGAAATAGGGTATAGAAAATAGTAGGCCATAGAGAAGCATTCCCTTTGTGTGGAACTGCCTGGGGAGGCGATAGACTCTTGTTCTTATTAAACGTGACTTGGGTAGCCAAAGTGTCTTGCTAGTTAAAATAGGGAAAAATTGGATATATACCATTAAAAGATCGCAAAGTTGGATATATACTATTGGACCCACATGTAATTGACTCATGTGAACCCACATATAAGTGAGATAGTGATGGTATATATCCAACTTTGTGATCTTTTGATGGTACATATCCAAATTTCCCTTAAAATAAGCTGTGACAAACACGGTGAGTACCGAGTAGGACTTCAAACCATTGCAAACTAAGTATCTTGTTAGTCTCGCCAACCCGCATGATCCTAAAATTAATATATTTTTAATTAGCATAACCCACGCTCAAGAATAATATAACAAATAATTTACAAAGTTTCTAAGAAAATATTTTAAATAATAATTTAATAATTTCGAATTTTTTATCATAAATAATTTTGAAATTTTAACACATCTTTTAATAGTCAGTTTGCCCAAGTCACGTTTAATCATAACAAGAGCCTATAGTGTCCCCAGGCAGTTCCACCCAAAGGGAACACTTCTCTATTACCTACTGTTTTGTATACCCTATTTCTTCATGTAGGGATTAAACGAAAACTGCCACTGAGGTTTCTCCTATAGGGTCTCTAGCATAGAAACTAAGACGTCATAACCGGACCGGGATACCAAACCCAACTCACTTCATTAGCATAAACATGTTTACATACGGCTTTCCCTTTCGGAAAGCCCCGAACACTTACAACACAAACATGTAATACCTTAAAGCAGTAGGACTACAGCTCTTCTGCTTACAATATAGTGTGGAGTGGATACTACAGCTACTGCTACAAGGGAAACAGGCGCGCTCGAGTGGTTCTGGTTCACTCGCACTTGCTTCTCTGCCTCCACTCTTCTGGTGAGCTTCTCCTTTTATTGCTGCGAGAGGGAGCACCATCTCCATTATTTATCATACATTTGAGCAGATTCAGGGAATCTCTAAACTCCACCGCTTGGACTTTCTGCATGGCGTTCAGTCAATAAACACCGACAGATGAATTCTTTGGACAGTACTTGACACGTACGTGCATGGCTTCAGTGATATATTGACAGCACATCTTGCATTCATTTCACTCTTCTGCAGAATTCAGATTTTTGCCTTGTTCTCACATGCATAGGTGCTGCAATTTTGAAACCTTCAACATTAAATGAGCCACATGTCATGGGAGCTCATTGTTTTACTGATTCAGCATGTTGCCTGGCTGAATGGTTGCAGGTTTTGAAATGCTTAGTTCATGTGTGTGTCATCCTGTCTTCAATCTTCGTTTCTTCTTGAGATGCTTCTTGATTAATTTCTTGCATATCGAGAAGTCTTAAGTGCTGCTGGTGCGCACTTCATCTTGCGGACTTTTATTGCATGACCTTTCTTGAGATGACTGAATTTTTTTTACATATGGAGATTAATTTTTGGATATAGCCCTGCCCCAGCCTAAAGATTGATAATACTTCATCAATCCTTATGGCTGATACAGGTTTGAGTCTTCGCATGGCTGCACATGATTTTTTTTATTGTATCTATTACGTAAGACATCATGTTCTCTCTATATATATCCAGTCAACAACTTTGAATAGAAAACTCATCTTATATAGACGTAAAAAAAGAATAATGACCAACTGTTTGATATTTCTAATGCTAAGTAATTTCTTGATATTAATTGCTTGTGGGAACGCATGTATGCTATTCTCGTGTACGGGTCAATGGGATATGGGCAGCCCCGTGCGGCACTAAGAATAAGTATTTCAAGTATAGATATGGAGTCTGGGCATAGAAGTTCCATTAATTTGTTTAGGGCCTCGCCAGAATTAGAGGTAGATGTAGTGGAGTGACAGTCTTCGACATTCAGCTTAGCTTTACGAGTTTTGAGTATTCCTCTCTGTTGAGACTTTAGGAGCAGTATTTTTATACCTAGAGATTCTTCTTAGAAACATAAAACTAGGTCACCAAAGCAATGAGGGCGATTCGGGTGGCTCCCCCGCATCCCCCACTCAACTCCTCCTCCGTCTCTGCTCCTGCCTCTGCCGCCGCCGGAACTGCTCGACGGAAGTCCGATGAGCAGCAAGGATGGTGGCGGCGGGGCCTTCCCCTTTCCTTACCCCACCAATCTCACCCCCTCCCCCCACCTTTGGTGGTGTTCTTCCCTTGAGCGGCCTCGACATGGAAGCTCAGATCCTCTCGGTGGATGGCCAGTTTCGCGAGTTGGGAGGCCGGATCTGCCTTCTACTGGCCGTTCTTGGTTGGTTCCTGTGATGGCCAGTGTCGGCCTGAGTGGCGGGAGAGCGGCTGCTGCGGGCTGCGGTGGCAGAGCTGCTGCAACAAGCCACGGCGGCTGCGGCTGGCGGTGAGCCAAGCTGCTCTTCACTGGAATGGCCCTCCGGTGGCTGAATCCACCACCTGGTGGCCTGGATCTGCCGCACCTTGCCCCGGATCTGCTGTCCCTCATAGCTCCGGGGCCCGTTTCCCTTCCTGTCATGAAGGCAAGCTTGGGTAAGCCAGCCATGGAGGCAGCCAGCAGCGACGACTCGGGACGCCGGATCCGAGGTCCTAGAGACCGGATTTGAACCCCTGGAGTGCGCATCTAGGTAGCCTGGGATGCGGCCACCACTGGCTCTGCAACAACTCGCCCCTCTTCTTCCTCCTGCTGCAGCGGTCTGCGAGCAGCAGCTGTGGTCTGTGGCACTACTTGTGCCCTATGATCACGCTGGCGGGGCTTGATCGGCATTGCCGGTCGTTGGAACCTCTGCTGGTGTATCCGCCGGGCTGCGCGGTGGCCACGGCGGCTGACGGTGCGGCGCTCTCTTGCAAGTTCCATGTAGCCCCAAGTTCATTAGAGTCATGGTATTGCGCCCTCTCTCCTCTTCCTGATGCTTTGGCAGCTTGCCATCTCCGTGTCCCGTTGGCCGCAGGGTTGACATGGTGTGGGTGTGCCTCACTCGCTTTTGAAGGCGAGGCATACCTTGTCTGGCACGGTGGTGCTGACGACTATGTAGCCAGATGACTCTGCATTGTCCTAAGAATGTAGTTTGGCTGCGGGCTTGCTGGAAGTGGGGCTGTGTGACCATGGACGTCTCCGGGTGAAAACCTAGTCCAGCTCAGACGAGTGTTGTTCTTTGATGTCGCGACCTCCCTCGAGGCATTGTCTTGGAGACGATTGAGGGTACTGTGAGTATCTGGTCACCGTTCACCTCAACCCCCCTCCCCCTCCACTCTCTCCACACAAACCATTGGATTTGGCCCATCGTATTGGCGCTGTTGTTGGATCCCATTATGGTTTTTCGGGTGCCCTCTGTTGGCGCCCCTGCTTCGTCGTCGGGCTCCTGTTGATGCAATCGTCAGATCAAATGCCGGGTGCGTCCATGCTAACTAGCTACCCCTCCTATGCTACTGGTTTGTGGAGACTATATGTGCTCCTAAAGGTGGCTTCATCAACTTCAAGGGAGATAGGCGTTGTTCGACTCACAATGATCGGCGGCCTTCCCCTATTTTTAGTCCCCATCTTATTGGCGGCCCCGATTCAAATGTTAGAGCTAGTTTGTTGGTGTAAATCTCCCTTCTCTCTGTAATATGGCCAATGTTCTTTCGATAATTTAGTAGCTGGGATTCCTCCCCCCCCCCCCGAATGTTTGAAATCCTTAGAGCCCTTTCTGTTTTCTCTTCTTCTTTTTCTCTTTGACTCTCGCCATATGGCTGAGAACTCATGTACTCAATGAAAGCAAGTAGGTGGGGATGCTCCCCCCTCCCTGAAGTTGTTCGAAAAAAAAGGTCACCAAAGAAATCAAGAGATGGATAGAAATTCATGATCTTTGGAATTCCATTAGAAAGAACAACAGTATCTTCAGAAACCTCTCTTCCCATCTTCTAGAGGTAGTTTGTGAGAAAGTAATTATACTCTAGTCCCTGTCGATATGAATGATACCGCAAATACTTCCATGCCCTTGCGGATTCTTAAGAGTTAAGAAATACCATCTGGGATGGGCCTAACGGGTGAGGCCTATTGATAGAGAGAGAGAGAGAGAGAGAGAGAGAGGGGGGGGAACTAAGCTGTGGGGAGGGATGGAACTTGGTCGAGGTAGGAGTTCAGCCAAAGAGGGATGGGCAGGCCAAGTTGGGCCCATCTTCTAGAGGTAGTTTGTGAGAAAGTGTCACACTTGGTTTTAGAAAGAAAGCCAGATGCATCCCATATGTGTGTCAGGATCAATGTTTCGCACATATGATAGACTCTATGAACAATAGAACATAAAGTTACGACGGAAAGAATAAAATAAATACATTGCAAACGCTTTCTAGCAGCGGAATCTTGAACTCTTCAATACATGCAATTGACTAGGGGGTACACTTATAAATACTGAGCAGCAATAAGCAAAGATGAGTACATTTATGGTTTGTACTCAGCAAGGCCACCGAAATAACCGGAATAATTTAATATCAACTTTCCACAAATTAATCATGTGAGGATCCAGGCCGTTCATGACCACAAACACGGCTCTTATAACAGTTTTATACTTTGCAGAGGTTGTACACTTTCGCCACAATTCGTGTAAAAGCTCCGAAGAACATTAAACCCAACCATGCTCTGCCGGCCAAAGCATGTATCACACTTCCAAGGTGTGACTGCATAGGGATACTACGAAGCCTTTACAAAGAATTCCTGCATGTGTGTTTGTTCCCAGCACTTACGGTTTCAACAGAAGACATAGTCTTTTGATCCCCGCACTAACACATCCACAAACAAATATCAGCCCAATAGACAGCACAAACACAATACATGGTTCATCTAGTTATTCATCCAAGACCAGAGCCGTGTATAGTATTGTGGCTATACGGATAAATCCCAGGTTACCACTCCATGGTTTCCAATTAACATATATGATCTTATAAAACACAGGTAGAAGGATGGCTAGGGACACTTGCCTTTCCACAAAGGAAAACCACTGCTCAGCCTTCAACTCTTGTTCTTGACAGCTTCAGAACGATGCTCCTCTAGTCATAGAAAAGATCAACCACAAGCACAAACATGCAAGAAAACAAATAGGAACAATTAAGAACAATACACCAATCAAAAGAAAATCTTTAAAAGAACGCACAAAACGATGGGCCTCACTACTACGATCGCGAGGGCGCAAGAAACGCTGAAAGCAAAGCTATGATTTGGAAAGGTATAACTATCCGAAGATTTATGTTATAAAAGAAATAAAAGACTATATGTTCTTTATTTTAATTAAGAAAGATATTCAATATTTAAATTAACATTATACTTTCATATGAAAAGACGGATTGAAGCCTAATTAATTAATTTTATTTGCAAATGTTTAAGTAATGATTATACCGGTTAAACATTTAACTTACACGAAAGCATGTGGGAGCATCTAGCGCACAAATATATGCGTAATGTTCAACTAACCATATTGTTATTTGGAAAGAAATTATAATAGTATTAATCATATTAGATTTATTCATAGAAATGGGGTTCAAGCCTATTTTGCTTTTAAATAGAAAAGCTAGTTAATAATTATTAATCAAGTTAATATTTATTTATAAAAGTCGATGTATAAACCTAGTCAAGTTTTATTTAGGAAAAGTAATTTCAATATTGATCATTAAGCAAATTAATTATTAGTCTATGAAAACCGTTATATGACCTAATTAGATTTCATTTGGAAGAACAATAAAATAAGCATTAATCAAATTAATATTTTATTTTATTAAATAAATTATAGAACAAGTATCATTGCTTCTAACGCATTGTTTAAATTGATATGAATCTATCGCAACGAGAACGAGATTAAACGGAGACTAACGTGGAAACTATTAGCTTGTGAAGGCTGCAGGGATCTAATCGTGAAGGACTACAGGTTCCAGGGGCTATCTGAGAAGATTTGCAAGACACATAGCTCGCGATTAAATCAAAGGTTGGGGTTTAGACTATAAAAGGTGCTCGGTTTGGACTGGACTGCGAGGATCTAAACAATCTAGGGGGTTTAACTGTAGAATTGACAAGATACAAGTAAAAGATTGGACAATTACAAAAGACCACAGGGGTCCTCATGTAAAAGCTCCAAGAGCTTGCTGCCATGGCCGACGGGCGGCTCTGGTGCTCGGCTTGCCGTCGTTTCAGGGGAAGGGGAGCTCGGCGAAGTCGGGGGAAAGAGAGAGGAGGTCGAGGCGATCCAAAAGAAGTTCTCACCGGCGGCGGAGATGGATGGTGGCGGCCGGAATCTTGACGATGGCGGCGGCAATGTGGGCCTCACGCGATGAAGCTCCTCCAGTGGCGGGAGGACGACTACGACAAGAAAAATCGATGCAGCTCGTCCTGGAGACCGTCATTGTGGCGTCCATCTGCCTCATTGGCCTCGGGTCAGAGCGAATCAACGGCAATGGCGGCTCCTGCAGCTCGGCTTCAGCGAGCTCGGTTAGCGGCGGCGTTGCGCGAAGAGGGCGAGGCAACAGAGCACCGAGGGTTCGTGAGGCTGCGGCCAATCATTTGGGCGGGACAGGGGTCCTTGGCGTGGCGCGCACCCCGAGGGAAGGAGCGCCCGTGCGGAGCTCGGACTCGATCGAGTCCAGCACGAGTGTGGCTCCGAGGTTGGGGATGACGGGCGGGACCTGCCGGTTAGTGAGGGTGAGAGAGGGACAGAGAGGAGAGGAAACTTGAGATGGGCCGCGCAGGAGTGATAGGCTGGGCCGGAGAGATGGGTCGGGAGAGGGGTGTTGGACAGGATGGGCTGGACCGAAATGTCTTCGCAGGCTTGGCCTGAAGGGAGGGGAAAGATTTAGGGTTTGATTTCGAGAAAAGGAACTCTAGTTCAAAAACAAATCTAGGAAATCCCAGATAATGTATTTAAACCACGAAAAAATATTCCTATCTCCAAAAATCCTAGGGAAAGTTCCAGAGATAGAGTTGGGGACTAAGAACTCATGTAAAATATTTGGAGCTCACGAAAATGGATTTTAAAGCCTTTGAACAAATGGATTTGGCTTCAAGGAAAAGAGAATAAATTCGCAGAAAATCTAGGAAATTCTCAGGAAGGATTTGATCAATGTATAAACGCATTTTGAAAACTTACACTCATAAACTCATGATGCAGTTCAGTATGAACGCAACACTTCAATTAAGACAACAGAAAGCATGCTTATTTTATTTAGAAAATTGATTATTTTCGTATACTAAAATTGATAATTAAACACATGCTGGAAAAATTTTAATAATTTGTGAAAATTGTATATTTAATTCTCTGTCTAATCACATCCCGAAATCCCAAATTTCGGGGTGTGACAGAAAGTAATTATACTCTAGTCCCTGTTGATATGAATGATCCGCAAATACTTCCATGCCCTTGCGGATTCATAAGAGTTAAGAAATGCCAACTGGGATGGGCCTAACGGGTGAGGCCTATTGAGGGAGGGAGAGAGAGAGCGAGAGAGAGAGAGGGAACAAGGCAGTGGTGAGGGATGGAACTAGGTCGAGGTAGGAGTTCGGCCTGAGAGGGATGGGCAGGCCAAGTTGGGCCGAGCGGTTGGCGAGGTTTGGGTCGGGATAAGAAGGGACTAAAGAAAGTAAGAGAGAGAAAAGGATCAAAAGATGAAAAGGTTGTCCAAATCAGACAAACATATTTGAATTCAATTCTCTAAAATTGGATAGCACCAGCATGAATGCTCAAACAAAATGTAGACCTATATTAAATTTTAGTTTTTATTCAAGTCAATAGATCCTTAAAGGTGAAATTGGGGCATTTGCATAAATTTAGTCAAACTTGAAATTGATTGACTTCTCGGGAAGTGATAGTTTCATTCTTTTATGGACCCAGGAGTATACTTACCTAGCACTTGTTTACTTTAATAACAGAACTATTGTAAGATAATGGTCATCTCTAGATCCCACAATCATGCAGACATGAGTGAGTTAAATAAGATAGAAATGACTTATCTAAATACCCTATTAGTCAATGCTGAACTTATTGTACACCCAGCACTTAACACCAATAAAAAGTTATGTATAATCAATAGATATATCATTATTATTTTCCCTTCTCAGTTAAAAGCTGTTTTCGAGGCTCGATAGATCTTTATAGGTTTTGTTTACAGATAATTGTAATTAAGATGATATATCTAGAAATAGTTGTTCCGATTGAACTACGTCTACACACTTTCTTTTCATTACATCTTTATTTGACTCATTTGTAATACAACACTTGATTGTTTTCAATCACGTTGCGAAAACTCAACGAGAGCTAAAAAGGAATAATTACACTAGGGCTCTTGAACTCTGTTACTCTGGTTGGGAATTTTCCATCCTTTCCATTGTTTTAAATTTGCATGATTGCCACTACCATGGTGGAGCCCAACTTGTGAAACTCCGCATCGAAGATTATTAAAGACAGAGCAAGGGTGCGGCGATGCTTCAGGATGGAGGTTAGTTGCCAAGGTTGTTGATCCAAGGCATAGGACGCGTGACTCCACTTAGCAAGATGCCGTTTTGCTACTATTGTAAAAAGACATTATAAAGAGGGACACAAGTGCTGTATGCGGGAGAATGTAAGGATAGAATGATCATGTAAAAATTGGGATTCTGGTCCTATAGATATGGGTCTCCCCACAAGAGAAGGGCATGTAATCTTGAAATTGAAAAGTAAGTAAATTTATCACATCATACTGTTTGGGGCCTTAATTAACCTTCGAGTGATTCTTGACTGCAACACTTGATGCCCACCTGTGTATTGTTCGTTAAAAATCTCATGATTTTTTTGGAAAAGGGAATATATTTCAATATTCCAGCCTCTGCATCGACCGATGCATGTAGCTGTCCATTATTAAAAACTCAGTGATGCAAAACATCAAACAAACACACGAATAAAAGATCAAGCAACATAGTATCAAACAAACTGAATTCTATTATTAAATAGCCATCCATTTGTAGCGAAGATCTCCATAACAGTGGCCTCAAGCAAACGACATCCCCATATGAATTGGGGATGCTCCTCCTCCTTCTGCAATAGCGCTCAGACCCGTTGCCAGTATGTGCCTATGTATATCACCTGCATAGGAGTGAAAGCTCTTGTGTTGTTAAAAAACCACATCATTTCTACTTCGCCAAATTGCCCAACACATCGTGCATGTTCCAACAAAAATTTTGCACTTAAGTTTCTTATCTACCCCCTTAACCATCCACCAAAAGCATGCTGAACATTCAAAGGAGGAGTAATATTAAAGGAAACTTGCACAATCCACCATATCAATTTAGCAACATGACAATAAAAAAAAAAGGTGTTGAAAACTCTCATCAATCTCACAGAAACAACATTTTATACTTCCTTTCCATTGTCTTCGTGCTAAATTATCTCTGGTAAGCACTATGCCTCTAATCAGATACCATATGAAGATTTTATTTTTTAAGGGCAAATGATTTCTAGGTATAAGATTGGGTGAGGCAAGCATTATATACATGGAGCGGACTGTAAATCTCCCATCCTGTTGTATAGTCCATCTAAATGTGTCTCTTTGATCTGAAAGTTGGGTATACATGACTTTAGCCACAAGTTGATGCCAAGCTATCAAGTTATTCCCTACTAAGGATCTTCTAAAGACCACATTTAAAGGGTTTGCATTGAGGACAATAGCAATTGTTGCACTTTTTCCGTACTAAATTATACGAGGATGGAAATTGTTCACTAAATGATGTATTGTCTAATCATGCATCCTCTCAAAAACTTACTTGAGTTCTGTCCCCTGAATTAAACTTGCCCAGTCTCAAAAAGTCATTCTTAACCTTCATCAGGCTTGGCCAGAAATCAGAATCTCCAGGCATATGTTGAACTTGTGCGATAGTTTTGTGTCTGAGGTACTTATTTCTTAAGAGCTTTTGCGAGACACCATCTTCATTTACAAGCTTGTATAACCATTCACTAAGTAGACATTTATTCTGTAAATCCAGTTCTAGAATTCCTAAACCCCCTTGGTCTTTTGGTGTACACAAAATTCCCCATTTAGTCAACCTATATTTCTTCTTATGTCCATCACTTCGCCAGAAGAATCTAGATCTGTAGTAATCCAATTTCTTCAAGACTCCTCTAGAAAGCATTTTTATTTTCCATCCACTTAGTTTATTTTGAAGTCTTTCCTCGATTTCTTTCCAGTCTTAATTTCTAAGTTTTCTGTGATGCATTGGAATACAAGGTGTGACATCTCTGATGTCAAAATTACTAACAAGTGCAATTAAGATCAATGAATAGGGAATTATGGGTGAAAATTCAAAAATCCAACCAAAATTCAAATTTAAACTCCAAAAACAGGGGTTGTTGAGCACCAACTGAAAACTCGAGATTTTTGTACTACACTTGAAAATCTCCCAAACTAAAAGTTGTTTGTCATCACAAATAAACCCTAGTCACTGTTTGGAACTTTTGAAAATTTTGCAGTTTAGTCCCTCAAAAACTCAAATTACCGCTCTGGGCACCTTTTTGTTTTTGGGTTATTTGAGCTTGAAAAACTTCGCCTTTCAAGTTCATCCCAAAAAGAAAGTTGTGTCCCATCTTCCAAACTACAACTTTTATTTTTACACTTTTTCAAGTTCAGTTCAAATTTTTGGAGAAAAATTCGAATTTGAAACGGAGCTCCACGGGCAAGGAACAGTGCCCCTGGCGCGCACTGACGCCGGCCAGAGCTCGGCCGCCACGCGGCCGGCGAGCGGCGCAGGCGGCGTCGAGCTGGCCGAGCCGCGGCGGAGGTTGGCGCGTGTCGTCTAGCGTTTGTCTCGCCACTCCCGAGCCGTCAACTCGCCGCCGTCGCCTCGCTCTGCCTCGCGCCGCGGACGCCATCATGGCGGTCTCGCGCCGCCGCGGTCGCGAGCGCGCTCGCGACGCGCTGAGCGCGCTGCAGAGCGCGATGCCGTCCCACTACGCGCCAAAGGCACTGTAGGAGATCCCCGCGACGTCGCTGTAGCGATTCCCCTCGCCGACCGAGCCTCTCGCGCTCAGACCGAGCTCACAGCGCGGCAATGGCGCGTCGCGTCGGGCATTAACGCGCTCGCTCGCTCCCGAGGCTCAACAGTGGCTCCTTTGGGTGCTCGAGCACTCCACCGCGCACTCCCAACCCTCCATTCACTCGCTCACTGCCTCAGCTCGGCTCCTCGCGCGTTCCCCCTTCTTCTTCCTCCTCGCGCCGCGCAACCCGAGCTAAGCCTCTCCGCGAAATTCGTCGCCCTCACTCACCCATTCCCAAATCCACCCCGCACGGAGCTAGCTCACTACACTAGCTCCAAAACCCCCAACTTTCCCCAAGAGATTGACCCACCTCCGGCGCGAATTTGGAATTTCCCCCAAATCCCAAATTCCGGCCGTCGAACCACCCCAACGTCGAACCCCTACTCCGAGCCGTCCCCGAGCTTCCCCGAGCACACCATTGGCTTCCTCGAGCTCCACTGGTGCTCTAGGACCTCTTCCCCCTCCGCGAACGACCCCGAGCTCGCCGGCGTAGAAGCCGCGGCGGCCGCGCCGCCACCTCCTCGTCGCCGGCGCAACTCCGACCTCCCCCGGCCTCCAAACCGTCCTCAAACGACTCGTGGTGAGCCCAGGATCATTTCCCCCCACTTCCCCGAGCCCAGTTCGCCGTGGTTTGCCCGGCGCAACTCCGGCGAGGTCCCAGGGACCTTTCTTCATCTTCTTCGTTAGTCCAGGGGCCTCTGTGCAAAAGTTCAGGACTGGTTCGCGAAGTTTTGAAAGATCTAGGGTTCTCTGCGTAAAAAGATTCTTAAGTCTAGGTTTGATTTTCCCGATTCTTGTAAAATCGATTAAAAATCGTAGAAAAATCAGAAAAATACACAAAAATACTCTCTGGATTCGTAAGAGTCTAAACTACAATCTCTTTTAGACATGTGTATGCTTTTGGTGAACTGTTGTTGAATTAAAATTCAAACTATGAAAATCTAAAGTTGTGCACCATTTCAAATCCAGAGCTACGCTAGGGTTGAGCTTTGGATATGTTGTTTGTTATGACTTTGGACAGCTTGTGTCCAAAGGGGACCTAAAAATATGAACTATAGCTCCAGATATGAATTAAATTGTATTTTCTGTCTTTTTGCAATGTAGAAATTATTAAAATTAATCTGTGCAGTATAAAATCGTCATTTTGCTCCTGAGAGCTTGAAACTTGTTGGCACACATGTTAAAAATGAAAAACCTAATTTTTGCTCTGTTTGGGTGAGAAAATAATTAAATATGTGTTTTTGGATAGAAAATTATTGAGGACTACCCAAGGGTTATTTTGAGCCACCACTTGGCCAGAGCCATCCTCATGCTTATGCTTAGCTTTGGTAGGAAGATCTCCTGAAATGGTTGAATTTTCAATTTTATATGAATTAAATTCATTTCTGCTGGCAGCAACTTGTTATATTTTTAATAAATTTTGTGTAGCTCGAAATTAGCTAAATTTTGGAGTGAGCTTAGCTCTTATACTCCAGTAGCTGTCATAAAGTTTATAGCTAAAAATGATGAACATAAATGGAGAAACAAAAATGAGAAGGAATCTAGATGGAAATTGATTTATATAAAAGAATAAACCTTTTAGTGAATTAGTTAAAATAAAACGGATAAAATCTGAAATTCCAGAACAGCACCCAGCTTTGTGAAGAAATAAATATAATTCTTTTATATATGTACACAATCACCATCGAAGTCAATAAAATTTTTCTTACACCTACACCTTGCTTTTGTGAAGAAAATAGAAATGCCTAAGCATGTCTAGGTGAATATGGCCTTCAAGGCCTTAGTCTTAGCATCTCAAGGCAGCCGCCTTAAAATATGCATCTCATGTAGAAGGCGCCATCCCGGACGGCAACTACACCCTCATCCCCGCAGACGAGGAGCAAGTCCCGGAGCACGGTGTCGGTGAAGAAGTGACCAACCCGGAGGCTAACTCTCAGTCCGAGCAAGAAGGCAAGCCCCGGAGCATAACCTAACATTTACCAAATTATGCATTTGAATTCTCTATGTTCGTGCATTTACGTTTCAAGGAGTTGATTGAATACCGTAGCTGCAAATTCCTAGTACCTATGACTTGCAATACTAGTATGAAAGGGATCGATAGAGCATTGCTATAGGTTCGTTACAAGTCGAGTGATTTCCTGTCACTCGCGAGATATAGGAATTGCTTGTCTCTACTTATGTTGGAATCATAAGGATTGACGGGCGGGATGATAGATGTAGATCTCCCGTCCGTGTATGATAATTGATTAAGGTCGGAAGGTGTGGATGCATTGTCAAGTCTTTGAACGTACCACATGCATGCCGATGTATGGGGATCGGTAAGCCCGGTACCAGATTGAAGCAGATAGGGCCGATAGCCATCTCTCCTTGGAAACTTTGTTTTCCCCTGCCGTACACTTGTGGATATATGCGTGAGACTGTGAGTGAAGCAGTAAACCTTTATCCTAAGGAAATGGACCCGGTTCCGAATTGTGGATCGATGGGAAAGGTTGGGAAATGCTTGTACCTTTTATAGCAAGCAGAGTATCCGTGTGTGTTGGGTTTCCCCTGGCCAGGTAGCAAAATTCGGTTCGAACTGTCCGCTTCTCGCGGTTAATGAGACTGCTTGACCGCCATGCTACATCGAGTAATAAGTGGAATTATGAGATTATGAACTTGTTCTCTGAATAAATTTGTATTGCACCACTTGTATGCTTAGAAAGGATGCTAATCTAGAATGGTTAATTTACTAGAATATGATGCTAAAACTTGAAAGCAAGGACCTACTCTTAGTTGCTTTTTGGCAAACAAACCCACCAGCCAAAAGCCTCTCATTGTCTAGATTTCGGTGATGTAGTTTTCACTCGACGGGTAAGCCTTGCTGAGTATTAGTATACTCAGCCTTGCTTGTGGTAATATTTTACAGGTATAACTTTGGATGTGGATGCTATGACTTGGCCTGCCCAGGTTCCACCTGGCTGGCACATCGAATGGGTCCCGTCCTCTGCCGAGGATCGGAAGGAGTAGCTTCGTGGCAGGCTTCAACACGGAGTTACTTGTTTCGTCGTTAGATTATCTACTTCCGCTGCAATGAACTTCTAAATTCAGTTGTTATGAACTTTTAAATTCCGCTGCAAGACTTTGTACTCTGACTTTTAATTTGAACATGGTTTGTAATAATTTGAGATACCTATGTTTGTAATTTAAATTGTGGAATGTTGTAATCTCTGGAACTCACCTTCGTGTGGGCGTGCTGTTGTTTCGATCGAGAAAAGTACGTGGTTTAATCGGGTTTAATCCGACGGCGCTCCAGCTTATTCCGGATTAAGTGCCTGACTACGTGATTCGTGGTCCTAAGGTACTTAACTTGGAATAATTTCGGAGTGGTCCGCCACAGCTGGCATCAGAGCCGAAGCAGCAGCCCGGAGAGAGCAACAAACCTTTAATAAACAATTTTTGAATAAAACCTGCCAACTCGTGCTTCCGATGCGCTTTGCAAAGGAAGGTTACCATAGGACCGCTAAGGATGTTACCTAGAGCGTGAAGCCTATGTGGGTTAAGGGATCACGATATGATAGGTGGCAAATAGTATTATACTGACTTCCAGCACATTTCATTCTGTCATTTACTTTCCGCAATGGTGGACGCAAGGTACGGCGATTGCTGTAACGTACCACGGCACTATATGCAAATATAGTGGCGGCACATAGTCAATACGCTGTGATGGCGTATGAAAATAGAATAGGATGGTGGGCGCAAGGTACGGCGATTGCTGTAGCGTACCATGGCATCATATACGAATATGATGGCGGCACAAAGTCAATACGCTATTCCAATAGCGTATGAAACTGTCAATATGTTGCTTTGGTGACATATGAACATTGCCCGTTCAATGTTAAACGTTCGGGTGCCACCTCTATAGTGGGTGGTAATGAATGGAGACGCTTT
Source organism: Digitaria exilis (assembly GCA_015342445.1). Lineage (NCBI taxonomy): Eukaryota > Viridiplantae > Streptophyta > Magnoliopsida > Poales > Poaceae > Digitaria > Digitaria exilis. Next base: position 22,621 of record JACEFO010000084.1, read on the forward strand.
CGTGAGTGCTGGCACGAAAGGTTGATTATACATGTCTGGAATGGAATTTTCTGCAGGTACACTAACCGCGATTCCGTACGTTGAAACGCTTAGAAAAGTTCGGCTAGATAATATAGTGAGAGACGGATATTGCCTAGCCACCGGCACTAACTTCGTAAGCCAAAAGTTATTGGCATGTGTGTTGGTGAGAACGAATAGGCCGTTCATGCATTGCATCTCACTGAAATAATATCAAATTTTTAACCCTTGACCAAATCGAACCGCCGTCAAAGAAATTGAAATCAAAACCCAAATTCCTGCTGAGAACAATCTGTTTGCACCCTTATTCGAAACTGAAAACTTGGTCAAATGAAAAAGTGTTCAACATGAAAGTTGTCATAAATATTATAAAGTATATGCTGGAGAAATTTCAACGAAAATGGCTCAGTAAAACTGGAGTTATGCTAAAAATGGTAACCCCCTGTCTGCTGGAAAATTCTAGGGACAGTGAGATGAAAATCGAGTTTTTACACCATCTTAACGACAGTTTCTGCTCAAACCTTCAACATGAAACTTGTTAGGATTTACTTAAACAATGTTCTGGCCAAGTTTGGGAATTTTTGAGCTGGTAGATTTCGAGTTTTGTAATTTTTACTACCCTACACAGAATCTGTTTTTGGTTCTTTGGCGCTAACCGGTTCTCACCCATGCCCCTTTTTCCTTTGGTTCAGATGGCCGCCCTCGCTGACCTGGCTAGCTACCCCAACGACGTGTCTTTCTCTGATTGCTTGGGATGGGAAGGTTTCCCTAGCATCCTGTGGTCGGTTCTACAGGCACTGGACTACCCGACACCGCCACAGTACGAGAGGACGATCATCCGCGACCGAGGTGTGGTTCGTTCCCGTGTGCGGTTGGTGGTATACCGCCACCCGCCGTGTCCTAGCTCCCCCACCTGGACGGTGGAAGTTCACGGGCACCACATGGAGACGACGTGCGAGCTAACTGCCTTGAATGGCATTAGCTCTTTTGTGACTCAGAACCAAGAGTTGGTTGAGCACCAGTTGCTTGGTTTGTTCCCGCCGACTCAGCCAGATGATCCCCACTGGATGAGGCGTTACCTTAGTTCTCCTCTGAGGATGGCGGAGAGCCCCGTCGCAGCAGCCGCCTTGATGATGAGGTGGATGCGGGCATATCACCGGTTACAGGCACTTCTTGGACGGTCACAGAGCGAGTTGCTCAATGTTGCCATGGACATGTCCGCTCGTGCCCGTGACATAGGGGTTGAGAGGACCTACTTGTCCATTGAGGTGACTACTAGAGATGCCATGATCGCTGACTTAGAGAGGCAGTTGAATGACCTCCAGATTGCACACAACAACAACCAGAATGAGTTAGCCCAGACTAGAGATGAGCTTGAGGAGGTACACGGTACCTTGGAGCATGCCAATGCCATGCTTGCTGCTCACGACGCTCAGCACCTCTTTGAGCAGCAAGGAGGGGATGTGGATGGTGAAGGAGAGGCCCCAGACTCTGACATGGACACCGAGGACGACATGCCGCCCCTTCCAGCTCCACCTTCTCCCATGGGCAGCGAGGCTACCGCTAACAATTTGGATGATTTTTAGAGTGGTAGTAGCGAGTTTACTCCTCCGCTAGGCCTAGAATTTTGGCTTCATGTTGTAATAGGCTAGATGGAGTTGAGCTCCCCATGTTATCTTTTGTGGCATTGTAAAATTAATGGTGTGGTTGTGGTGCAAGACTTGATGAAGTGTAAAAGCTGTGCTGAAAACATTCTGCAGCTAGCCTTGTTTTAATTATTGATGGGTTTTCCTTTCATTTCTGGGCTGTGATATGAACTACAAAGTTGTTTGGAATTTATCAAACAAAATGATCACCAAATTGCAACCCCATTGGTTTAGCGAAATAAAAATGGCGACCAAAACACTACAGCACGGCCTGCTGAAAAACAGCAAATGCAGAGAGCTAAAGATTGAATTTTTCGGCTTAGTTCCAGTCCGAATTTGAAATTGAGCCCAACCTGAAAGTTGTAGAGCACAAAATTTTCGAGCTACTGACCGAATGGGAGCTCATGACTTGTTTCCTGTTGGGAGATATGATTTTTCTCCCGAACTGCGTATTGATCTGCCATTCTGCGTAGTATACTTCCATATGTTGTCACATTCTATCTTGTCATTTAATATGCAAGCTTATGAAATGTGGCTAATACAAGTCCCTACTACAGATGGCAATCACCCGCAGCGGTCACGACGCTAGTGGCTCCAACGCTAACCAGCAGGGGCCAGAGGGGCAACAACAGCCACCGCCACCTCCTCCACCGCAGCAACCTCCAACGTGGCAGCAGCTATACGCCACGCAAACAGAGATTCTCCGGAACCTGCAGCATCAGCAGCAGATGATGCAGCAACAGATGCTTCAGCAGGGAGGTCAACGGGCCCCTCAGCCTCAGGTGGCCCGATACGAGGATTTTCTGGCAACGCACCCGCCGATCTTCTCTCGTGCTGATGAGCCTTTGGAGGCCGACACCTGGATTCGAGCCATCGAGTCCAAGTTCACTATTCTGGCGACGCCTTGCACCCCCAACCGCAAGGTCGTGTTCGCGGCGCAGCAGCTCCGCGGCCCAGCTCTCCTTTGGTGGGAGAATTACCTGGCCCTGCAGCAGGAGGGTCATGTAGTTGAGTGGGATGAGTTCAAAGCCGCATTCAAGGCTCATCACATTCCGGCCGGTCTGGTGGAAAGGAAACTGAATGAGTTTTTGGCGCTGACCCAAGGTACTCGCACGGTGCTGCAGTACGCTCAGGCCTTCAATGGTCTGTGCCCCTACGCGGGTCATCACGCCGACTCGGATGAAAAGAAGCTTGAGAGGTTCCGCCGTGGCCTTAACACTAAGTTGAAGGCACAATTGGCCACCACCCGTGCTCCCACGTACGGTGACCTCGTGAACCTTGCCATCGCTCAAGAAGACGCCAATATGGTGCACAAGGCGGAAAAGAAGAGGAAGACTCCCGCTGGACCGTCAAGCTCGCAGCCACAGAGGTTCCGTCTGGTTCCCCCGGCTGCACCGCAGGGACAGTCCAGGGCACCTTAGGGAGGTGGATGGGTTGCTAGGCCTCCGCAGCCTAACGCGCCTCGTTTCCCTCCACCGCCGCAGCAGCAGCAAGCACCAAGGCAGAATGCACAGCAGCCAGCTCGCCCTGGAGCCGGCTACCAGTGCTTCAAGTGTGGAAGCAAGGACCATTTTATCAAGGATTGCCAGCAGAACAAGCAGCAAAACCAACGCTCGGGAAATCAGCAAGGCAAGGGCAAGCAGCAGCAGCAGCGTGTGCAAGTTCGCCAAGGACGGCTCCACTACACCACCTTGGCCGACTTACCCGAGGGAGCCCCAGACATGACTGGTACCTTCCCTATCTGCACTCAACCTGCTGTGATATTGTTTGATTCCGGGGCAACACATAGTTTTATAAGCACAAGATTTCACATGAAATGCGGATTAAAATCGTACCATACCAAATCATCTTATGTGATATCAACTGCGGGAGGTAAAATTGCATCCAACCAAGTCACACGAAAGGTTCCAATCAGGCTGGGAAGTAAAACATTTCCTACTGATTTGATTCTGCTTGGTATGGAAGGAATTGACATCGTGTTAGGAGCCAATTGGATGACTCAACATAAGGTTGTCCTAGATGTTGCGGAACGGGTTGTTGAGATAAACTCACCAACGCATGGCCCGAGTGTGCTTTATCTGCCACAACGGACTTGCGTCGATGCATGTGCTTATACCATGGTCGCAACCCAACTAAAGGATATTCCGGTGGTATGTGAGTATGCCGATGTATTTCCGGATGACTTACCTGGGATGCCGCCGGATAGGGACATTGAATTTGTGATTGAACTTCAACCCGGCACAGCACCTATATCAAAGAGACCATATAGAATGCCGCCCAATGAATTGGCTGAATTAAAAATCCAACTCCAAGAATTGCTAGATAAGGGTTTCATTCGCCCCAGTGTATCACCTTGGGGATGTCCCGCTATCTTTGTGAAAAAGAAGGACCATTCCTTGAGGTTGTGTATTGATTACCGACCTCTCAATGCGGTAACCATTAAGAACAAGTACCCGCTCCCCTGAATTGACATCTTGTTTGATCAATTAGCTGGCGCCAGAGTGTTCTCCAAGATTGACCTTCGCTCTGGCTATCACCAAATCAAAATCAGACCTTGTGATATTCCAAAGACTGCTTTCTCCACACGTTATGGACTTTATGAATTTCTGGTTATGTCTTTTGGACTCACCAATGCCCCAGCCTATTTCATGTACCTCATGAATTCGGTCTTCATGTCTGAACTAGACAAGTTTGTGGTGGTTTTCATTGACGACATTCTTATCTATTCTAAGAATGAGGAAGAGCATGCTGAGCACCTTCGCATTGTTCTTCAGAGGCTGAGAGATCACCAGCTCTACGCCAAGTTCTCCAAGTGTGAATTCTGGTTGGAGAGCGTGAAGTTTTTAGGTCACACGGTTTCCAAGGATGGTATATCCGTGGATCCATCCAAAGTGCAAGAGGTGCTAGATTGGCAGCCACCTACCTCTGTCCACGAGATTCGGAGTTTTCTGGGATTAGCCGGTTACTACCGCCGTTTTATTCCAGATTTCTCTCGGATTGCGAAGCCTATGACCGAACTTTTAAGGAAGGGAGTCAAATTTGAGTGGAATGACAAATGTGAGGAAGCTTTCCACACCCTGCGAAGGCATTTGACTTCGGCCCCAGTTTTGGCTCAGCCCGATTGCACCAAGCCCTATGATGTCTACTGCGATGCATCAGGCACCGGTCTTGGCTGTGTTCTCATGCAAGAGAACCGAGTCATTGCTTATGCTTCTCGAGCACTTCGGCCTCATGAGCAAAACTACCCCACGCACGATCTTGAGTTAGCAGCGGTCATTCATGCTCTCAAGATGTGGAGACACTATTTGATGGGTGTTCCCTGCAACATATACACAGACCACAAGAGCCTCAAATATGTCTTCACTCAGGCACATCTGAACATGAGACAACGAAGATGGTTGGAGTTAGCAAAGGACTATGACCTCAGTGTACATTATCGCCCCGGGAAGGCTAATGTAGTTGCAGATGCACTAAGCCGCAAGGCTCATTGCCATTGTCTTTCCGTGGAGTCCTACGCTGACACCCTGTGTCACGAAATGGCAAAGCTCAATTTAGAGATTGTTCCACACGGGTACTTCAGCCATATTGCAGTGGAACCAACCTTGCACGATCAGATTGTTGCAGCCCAATTAAATGATGCGGGCATTAAAGTTCTTAAAAAAAATTGTCTAAGGAGAAGGTGAAAGAGAAGTACAAGTGTTTCCGGGTAGATGGGCAGGGAGTGATGTGGTTTGGACATCGCCTCGTGGTGCCCAAAAACACGGAACTCCGAAGGAAGATTATGGATGAGGCACATCTCTCTAAATTTTCTATCCATCCCGGCAGCACTAAAATGTACCAAGACTTGAAACAAAACTTTTGGTGGACTCGGATGAAACGAGAAATTGCCACATATGTGTCGGAATGTGACACATGCCAGCGGGTTAAGGCAAGCCACTTGAAGGTAGCAGGCACGCTTCAACCTTTACCTATTCCCTCATGGAAGTGGGAAGATATAAGCATGGATTTTATTGTTGGACTTCCCAGGACCCCTCAGGGCCACGACTCCATTTGGGTAATTGTGGATCGCCTTACCAAGACCGCACACTTTATTCCAGTTAACGCCATTTACACTGCTAAGAAGTACGCGGAGATTTATTTGGAGCGGATCGTTTGTCTACACGGGGTACCCAAGACGATAATTTCAGATCGTGGTGCTCTGTTCGTAGCACGCTTTTGGGAACAACTGCAAATGTCCCTAGGCACCAAACTGATCCGTAGTTCGGCATATCACCCACAGACCGATGGGCAGACGGAAAGGGTAAATCAAATACTTGAGGATATGCTTCGAGCCTGTGTTATCCATTATGGGAAGAATTGGGAAAAGTGTTTATCTCTGGCCGAATTCTCCTATAATAACAGCTACCAAGCGAGTCTTAAAATGGCACCTTTCGAAGCCTTATATGGTAGAAGATGTCGGACCCCGTTGTGTTGGTCCCAGGCAGGCGAGAGATATGCTTATGGCCCTGACCTTGTGAAGGAAGCAGAAGAAAAGGTTAGGATCATTCGGGAGAATTTGAAGACCGCCCAGTCACGACAAAAGAGCTACTTCGATCAACGGCGGAAGCCACTTCAGTTTAAAGTTGGTGATCACGTGTATCTTAAAGTCTCCCCGACCAAGGGCGTGCAAAGATTCGGACTAAAAGGCAAGCTTGCACCTCGCTATATCGGCCCGTACGAAATCACTCAGCAATGTGGGCCGGTAGCCTATCAAGTGAAGCTTCCCGAGAAACTTTCAGCGGTACACAATATATTCCATGTTTCTCAACTCAAGAGGTGTCTTCGTGTTCCGACCGAAGTTGTTGAACAAGAGGAACTCTCGGTTGAACCGGATCTCTCTTACGATGAGTATCCTGTCAAGATCCTCGACGAGAAAGAGCGGCAAACACGAAGGAAAGGAGTTAAAATGTACAAAATTCAGTGGAGTCATCACTCCGAAGATGAAGCCACGTGGGAAACCGAAGACTATCTTAGGAAGAATTTCCCCGACATCCTTTCTTAAGCCGAGGTACTTCTTTTCCCTCTTGCTCTCTAAGTTCAATCGAATCTCGGGACGAGATTCCTTTTAAGGGGGGTAGGCTGTGACATCTCTGATGTCAAAATTACTAACAAGTGCAATTAATATCAATGAATAGGGAATTATGGGTGAAAATTCAAAAATCCAACCAAAATTCAAATTTAAACTCCAAAATCAGGGGTTGTTGAGCACCAACTGAAAACTCGAGATTTTTGTACTACACATGAAAATCTCCCAAAATAAAAGTTGTTTGTCATCACAAATAAACCATAGTCACTGTTTGGAACTTTTGAAAATTTTGCAGTTTAGTCCCTCAAAACCTCAAATTACCGCTCTGGGCACCTTTTTGTTTTTGGGTTATTTGAGCTTGAAAAACTTCGAATTTCAAGTTCATCCCAAAAAGAAAGTTGTGTCCCATCTTCCAAACTACAACTTTTATTTTTACACTTTTTCAAGTTCAGTTCAAATTTTTGGAGAAAAATTCGAATTTGAAACGGAGCTCCACGGGCAAGGAACAGTGCCCCTGGCGCGCACTGACGCCGGCCAGAGCTCGGCCGCCACGCGGCCGGCGAGCGGCGCAGGTGGCGTCGAGCTGGCCGAGCCGCAGCGGAGGTTGGCGTGTGTCGTCTAGCGTTTGTCTCGCCACTCCCGAGCCGTCAACTCGCCGCCGTCGCCTCGCTCTGCCTCGCGCCGCGGACGCCATCATGGCGGTCTCGCGCCGCCGCGGTCGCGAGCGCGCTCGCGACGCGCTGAGCGCGCTGCAGAGCGCGATGCCGTCCCACTACGCGCCAAAGGCACTGTAGGAGATCCCCGCGACGTCGCTGTAGCGATTCCCCTCGCCGACCGAGCCTCTCGCGCTCAGACCGAGCTCACAGCGCGGCAATGGCGCGTCGCGTCGGGCATTAACGCGCTCGCTCGCTCCCGAGGCTCAACAGTGGCTCCTTTGGGTGCTCGAGCACTCCACCGCGCACTCCCAACCCTTCATTCACTCGCTCACTGCCTCAGCTCGGCTCCTCGCGCGTTCCCCCTTCTTCTTCCTCCTCGCGCCGCGTAACCCGAGCTAAGCCTCTCCGCGAAATTCGTCGCCCTCACTCACCCATTCCCAAATCCACCCCGCACGGAGCTAGCTCACTACACTAGCTCCAAAACCCCCAACTTTCCCCAAGAGATTGACCCACCTCCGGCGCGAATTTGGAATTTCCCCCAAATCCCAAATTCCGGCCGTCGAACCACCCCAACGTCGAACCCCTACTCCGAGCCGTCCCCGAGCTTCCCCGAGCACACCATTGGCTTCCTCGAGCTCCACTGGTGCTCTAGGACCTCTTCCCCCTCCGCGAACGACCCCGAGCTCGCCGGCGTAGAAGCCGCGGCGGCCGCGCCGCCACCTCCTCGTCGCCGGCGCCACTCCGACCTCCCCCGGCCTCCAAACCGTCCTCAAACGACTCGTGGTGAGCCCAGGATCATTTCCCCCCACTTCCCCGAGCCCAGTTCGCCGTGGTTTGCCCGGCGCAACTCCGGCGAGGTCTCAGGGACCTTTCTTCATCTTCTTCGTTAGTCCAGGGGCCTCTGTGTTCAGGACTGGTTCGCGAAGTTTTGAAAGATCTAGGGTTCTCTGCGTAAAAAGATTCTTAAGTCTAGGTTTGATTTTCCCGATTCTTGTAAAATCGATTAAAAATCGTAGAAAAATCAGAAAAATACACAAAAATACTCTCTGGATTCGTAAGAGTCTAAACTACAATCTCTTTTAGACATGTGTATGCTTTTGGTGAACTGTTGTTGAATTAAAATTCAAACTATGAAAATCTAAAGTTGTGCACCATTTCAAATCCAGAGCTACGCTAGGGTTGAGCTTTGGATATGTTGTTTGTTATGACTTTGGACAGCTTGTGTCCAAAGGGGACCTAAAAATATGAACTATAGCTCCAGATATGAATTAAATTGTATTTTCTGTCTTTTTGCAATGTAGAAATTATTAAAATTAATCTGTGCAGTATAAAATCGTCATTTTGCTCCTGAGAGCTTGAAACTTGTTGGCACACATGTTAAAAATGAAAAACCTAATTTTTGCTCTGTTTGGGTGAGAAAATAATTAAATATGTGTTTTTGGATAGAAAATTATTGAGGACTACCCAAGGGTTATTTTGAGCCACCACTTGGCCAGAGCCATCCTCATGCTTATGCTTAGCTTTGGTAGGAAGATCTCCTGAAATGGTTGAATTTTCAATTTTATATGAATTAAATTCATTTCTGCTGGCAGCAACTTGTTATATTTTTAATAAATTTTGTGTAGCTCGAAATTAGCTAAATTTTGGAGTGAGCTTAGCTCTTATACTCCAGTAGCTGTCATAAAGTTTATAGCTAAAAATGATGAACATAAATGGAGAAACAAAAATGAGAAGGAATCTAGATGGAAATTGATTTATATAAAAGAATAAACCTTTTTAGTGAATTAGTTAAAATAAAACGGATAAAATCTGAAATTCCAGAACAGCACCCAGCTTTGTGAAGAAATAAATATAATTCTTTTATATATGTACACAATCACCATCGAAGTCAATAAAATTTTTCTTACACCTACACCTTGCTTTTGTGAAGAAAATAGAAATGCCTAAGCATGTCTAGGTGAATATGGCCTTCAAGGCCTTAGTCTTAGCATCTCAAGGCAGCCGCCTTAAAATATGCATCTCATGTAGAAGGCGCCATCCCGGACGGCAACTACACCCTCATCCCCGCAGACGAGGAGCAAGTCCCGGAGCACGGTGTCGGTGAAGAAGTGACCAACCCGGAGGCTAACTCTCAGTCCGAGCAAGAAGGCAAGCCCCGGAGCATAACCTAACATTTACCAAATTATGCATTTGAATTCTCTATGTTCGTGCATTTACGTTTCAAGGAGTTGATTGAATACCGTAGCTGCAAATTCCTAGTACCTATGACTTGCAATACTAGTATGAAAGGGATCGATAGAGCATTGCTATAGGTTCGTTACAAGTCGAGTGATTTCCTGTCACTCGCGAGATATAGGAATTGCTTGTCTCTACTTATGTTGGAATCATAAGGATTGACGGGCGGGATGATAGATGTAGATCTCCCATCCGTGTATGATAATTGATTAAGGTCGGAAGGTGTGGATGCGTTGTCAAGTCTTTGAACGTACCACATGCATGCCGATGTATGGGGATCGGTAAGCCCGGTACCAGATTGAAGCAGCTAGGGCCGATAGCCATCTCTCCTTGGAAACTTTGTTTTCCCCTGCCGTACACTTGTGGATATATGCGTGAGACTGTGAGTGAAGCAGTAAACCTTTATCCTAAGGAAATGGACCCGGTTCCGAATTGTGGATCGATGGGAAAGGTTGGGAAATGCTTGTACCTTTTATAGCAAGCAGAGTATCCGTGTGTGTTGGGTTTCCCCTGGCCAGGTAGCAAAATTCGGTTCGAACTGTCCGCTTCTCGCGGTTAATGAGACTGCTTGACCGCCATGCTACATCGAGTAATAAGTGGAATTATGAGATTATGAACTTGTTCTCTGAATTAATTTGTATTGCACCACTTGTATGCTTAGAAAGGATGCTAATCTAGAATGGTTAAATTTACTAGAATATGATGCTAAAACTTGAAAGCAAGGACCTACTCTTAGTTGCTTTTTGGCAAACAAACCCACCAGCCAAAAGCCTCTCATTGTCTAGATGTCGGTGATGTAGTTTTCACCCGACGGGTAAGCCTTGCTGAGTATTAGTATACTCAGCCTTGCTTGTGGTAATATTTTACAGGTATAACTTTGGATGTGGATGCTATGACTTGGCCTGCCCAGGTTCCACCTGGCTGGCACATCGAATGGGTCCCGTCCTCTGCCGAGGATCGGAAGGAGTAGCTTCGTGGCAGGCTTCAACACGGAGTTACTTGTTTCGTCGTTAGATTATCTACTTCCGCTGCAATGAACTTCTAAATTCAGTTGTTATGAACTTTTAAATTCCGCTGCAAGACTTTGTACTCTGATTTTTAATTTGAACATGGTTTGTAATAATTTGAGATACCTATGTTTGTAATTTAAATTGTGGAATGTTGTAATCTCTGGAACTCACCTTCGTGTGGGCGTGCTGTTGTTTCGATCGAGAAAAGTACGTGGTTTAATCGGGTTTAATCCAACGGCGCTCCAGCTTATTCCGGATTAAGTGCCTGACTACGTGATTCGTGGTCCTAAGGTACTTAACTTGGAATAATTTCGGAGTGGTCCGCCACACAAGGTATCTAAAAGGGTACTCCCTTTCAAACTCCTTAGCCTCACCATTTCAAAACAACTCACTCTCTTGTGGAAATTAATTTTGAGGTCAGATAATTGCTCAAATGCACATAGCATAAGCTTCATATTCTTAGCCTCTTCCAAATCATGTTCCATAAAGAGTATAGTATCATCTGCATATTGCAGAATTGTCAGACCATCATCAACTAGGTGAGGTATTACTCCTCTAAATTGCCATCTTCTTTTGCTCATGCAATAAGAATAGCTAACATATCTACTACTATATTAAACAAAATAGGTGACAGAGGGTCACCTTGTCTCACTCCTTTCCTAATTTGGAAATAGTGACCTCAATCATTATTAACTTTTACCCTACACTACCCCTTGAAGTTACTCTGTCAATCCAAGCACAGAACTGAGGTGAAAACCTTTCATTCTCAACACTAGTTGTAGAAAAAGGCCATTTCACCCTGTCATATGCTTTTTCAATGTCCAGCTTAAGTATAACTCCACTCTTTTTTTTTCTTCTGTATTTTGTGTAAAGTTTCATGCAACACAACGACACCTTCTAAACTATATCTACCAGGTAAAGAAGGCAGTTTGAGACGGTCTAATTACCTTATCAATTATAGTAAAATGATTTGTGAGGACATTAGTAATGACCTTGAAACTTACATTATGCAAACAAATTGGTCTATATTGCTGTATTTTTAGTTGCCCCTGCCTTCTTTGGTATTAAAGTAATAACACCAAAATTAAGATTATGAAGCACTAAATTTCGTTTACGGAATTCACCAAAAAGCTCAACAAGATCAGATTTCATTACCTCCCAAAATTCTAGATAGAACTCTGCTAGGAATCCATCTGGTCCAGGTACTTTATTGTGTTCCATTTGAAAATAGCTTCTTTAATCTCATTCTCACTAAATGGAACCGATAAAATTTCATTTTCAACATCCGAAACTCGAGGAATATCATTTATATTAGTTTCATCTAGTTGAAAATAATTATCTGCAGGCGACCCAAAAAGTTATTTGTAAAAATTACTAATGTAAGTCTTCAGGTTCTCATGTCCTACTATAATACCTCATGATGCCACCCAAGAGAAGAACCCAAGGATCTCATTTACCTCCGCAGCATCGCACAGATCCTCAACCACCTGAACCAGTTCTGAATCAAATCACCCTGCCAATCCAGGAGAAGGACACGCCATATACAAAAAGTATATAGCAAGAGATCAACAAAGTCGCCACTGAAGTCCAAAAGCTGTGAGCTGTGTAAAGCTGAAGCTTAGCTAGCAAGCTGAAGCCCAGAAGCACACGCTGCAGAAAAGCAAGCCAGATTAGAAGTAGCTCTCGAAGAACTCTTATCTTTGCAAGAAGAGCTTCGAATTCTCGAGGAGCAGCTGGATAGTACCAACAACGAAACAGGTCAAACTCATCAGTCAGGAGCTTAGTAGAATGTGTGCCTCAGCTCGAGACCCATCAGAGGCAGCCTTTCTCGGCCTTCGATCCCACATGGCCGTTGTGCTAGGGATTGCAATCAGCCCCTTGGCCCTGCAATTACAAACCATTTTCACTCCCAAAGTTGAATGGCATTTTAGATCCAAGGCAATTATTAACGGGCTACAAAGCAGCAATCGCATCCACTGGAGGGGACGATGTCGTGCTGGCAAAGTCTTTTGTCATTTCTTGCGAAGGTGCAGGCTTGATCTGGTTTTCCAAACATCCACCCAATCCAATATGCATTTGGGAACACCTCAAGTCAGAGTTATTGGGCAACTTTCAAGCCTTTTTCTACTTCAGTTGACCTGTACCGGCTCAAAAAACAACCAGTACTAACGTGAAGTGTACGAATAGCTTTCAGTGTTTAGCTGTAAGGGGACAAGGAAGCACTCAAAGCTATTTCGGGAGATTTGTTCAACTAAAAGCTCAGTCCAAGGACATGTCGTGATCTCATGCATCAGAGATTTATGCCCTGGGCCATGTCCTTCGCATTTTGCCAAGTACAAACCACGCACCGTGCACGAGCTATATTCATAGATGGAGAAATTTTGCATAGCTGATGAAGATCATCGCAGAAGTGTGGCTGAAAGAAACCTAATGATAAAAGCCAACCCCAATACTCACAAGTCGCCACAGTATCAAACCATGTCAAGCAACAGCTCTTCAATGCTCAACTCAACAGAAGGAATATCAAAGTTATGGTACCCCTGATTTCGCCATTCAAGGTGCTCCTCAAGTACAATCAGATCAAAACTCAGCACTTCAGCAGAAGATGACCAATCAAGGCCGCCTTTCCCTTCCCAGTCAGGGGCAGGGGAGAGGTAGACACAACAGAGGCAGAGGTAGGGGAAGAGGCAGAACTCCAAGCAACTCACCCTGAACCTGGTATTGCACTTTTGATGGAGGTTCAGACCACGGAACATCTCGTTGCCCATAAAATGCATTCTTCATGGACCTTTACCCCTTAAACAACTTGCTTTCCTTGTTTGGAAAATGACAATATCATTTACAATATTTGTTATTATAATTTATCCTTGTTTAGTAGTGATACGAATATGTCTACAGAATTAGTAAGCTCAAGGAAAAACGCTTACGCATCCACGTGGCATTAGATGACATGATTGTTTGGACGTGGCAATATATAGAATAAATAGCTGTCCCAGCACTATGAGGCAGCTCCATTGAGGATTGCCATGAAGACATACCCCTACATATAAACAACTGATAGAGCATGTCAACGAGATGTGATGTGAGTATGTGACACATTCCATTGGGAGTCCTCTGCTGTCTCCGTGCTCTCCCTCACCATGGCGCATATCGCCGATAACCACCAGGTCCAGCGAGCCACTGACGCTATCAAGGCGGCGCCCGTGTCCAACACGAAGAGTGGCGGCCCCGGTGATGGTACTTGTAGTGACAGCAGTAGGAGCGCGGAAGAGGGCTCGTACTGCCTGATCAAAAGCGTGAAGCACCTCAGCGACCGTGGATTCACCAGGCTGCCGGACAGGTACATCCTGCCGGCCTCGGAACGGCCCGGTGACGGGCCTGGCCGGGTAAAGCTCCCCGTCTTCGACCTCGCGCGCCTCCGCGACCCTCGCCAACGCGCCGCCATGATCGAGGTGCTCGAAGCTGCCTGCCGGGACTACGGATTCTTTCAGGCCGGTACACTATTACTTTTGTTCAAAATTGTAGGTCATTTTTCTTTTATAAATCCATGTATATCTAGAAATGAGATATATCTAAGTGCATAACAAAGTCTATAAATCCAATAAAGCTAAACCACCTATAATTTGGGACCGAAACAGTGCACAGGCTATGCATGCCATCTTGCCTACCGTTCCATGTCTGTCATAGATCAGTCTCAGCCTCTCAGGTGGCTTCAGTGCATTGTGTGCACAGGTAGTGAACCATGGCGTGGCGCGCGAGGTGATCGCCGGGTTGCTGGACGTGGCGCGTCGGTTCTTCGAGCTTCCGGTGGTGGCGCGGGCGCGGTACATGTCGCCGGACGTGCGGGCGCCGGTGAGGTATGGCACCAGCTTCAATCAAGCCAAGGATCCCGTCTTCTTCTGGAGGGACTTCCTCAAGCTCGCCTCATGCCAGCCGCTCTCCGCCGTTGTCGCCTCATGGCCCGACGAGCCTGCTGACCTCAGGTTTACTACCTAATAAATATTTTAGATATAATTCGGTTGCGTGATTAAGGCTGGCTATTCGGCAATGGAATAGTGGCCTGACCTCAATAATGACTTCAGAATATCCAAGAGCACAGCGCCACACATTATTCTAAGTTAACGATGGATTCGTGCGAATTTGGTTGCGTCAATCTTGCACTGGTCATCTATCATGATAGCATCATGCTTGTGACAAAATTATTCCTTCAGGCGTTAACTTGTACCCAATCTGTAGCCGTCGCATTCAAGAAAATTGTTGAAAATGTTTGTGTGCTTAAATGGCGGCTATTTATATATATGTATATATACACACATTGAATGATGTCAATTACCATCAGTCTAGTGGCACGTACTCAATATACTGCAACGTCTCCCAGCAAAGAATGTTTGTAGTCAACTTCATCCATGCGTCATGATAACTATGTGACTAAACTTTGGTTCTTCCCGTAGTAGTAGTTATGAATTCTATATGATTTGATGGGGATCTTCTACATAAAAGGACTTAAAATTATTCTTCTCTGCATGTTTGGAAAAAAAACAACTTTTATCCCCTCCAACACAAAGTACATCTTTCATTTCTAGGGAAGTGGCAGCCAGGTACGCCATGGCAAACCATCAGATGTTCATGGAGCTCATCGAGGCGGCGCTGGAGGCCCTTGGCATCGCCTGTCGCCGCAGCCTTCTGGGAGAGTTGGCGGCGGGGTATTCGCAAATCATGCTGAACTGCTACCCGGCATGCCCACGGCCGGATCTCACGCTGGGGCTGCCGCCGCACTCGGACTACTGCCTCTTCACGCTCCTGCTGCAAGACCAAGTCGAGGGCCTCCAGGTGATGCACCATGGTCGATGGCTCACCGTCGATCCTGTCCCAGGATCCTTCATCGTCAACGTGGGCGACCATCTTGAGGTCAGCATAAGTACATGCATGCTACTTCCTAGTTTTGAAAGCGTAATCAAGTTTGGCTTTGAAGGATTACTCGACAAATTCTAGCATGCAAGAAATGCAGTACATTTTAATAGCTGCCATGGATATTATTCAAGTAATGTTACAAAAGTGTATGTAGCTGTTGTTGGTTAACTTTGACTTTTGTGCCGGCCGGGAACTATATATCTCTAGAAGTGACGACAAGCGGATCCGCAACGAACTAGACAAATGCAGACGCAAAAAAGTATGTGGAAGGCATCGTCAGCAGTGAACTAACAAAGGATAAGGATCAAAGCGAGTTTGTGTAAGGCACTGTTTGGTTAGTCGGTGTTGATGAAGATGTATAGCACTATATATATAAACGACAAGTCAAAACAATGAGCTGTCTAGGTAATAAGCATCATCTTGCACTTCAGCTTATCCATGTATAGCCATCGCCACGTCGTCCAAACACAATTAATCATGTTTTTTAATTTGAACTTTTGAAGATGATAAAAAAGATAAAATTCTCTCCATATTTTAATTTGCTCTCATGATGTTGTGATCCATGGTTGTAGATCTACAGCAATGGGCGGTACAAGAGCAAGCTTCACCGGGTGCGGGTGAACTCGACACGCCCACGCATCTCAGTGGCGTCCTTCCACAGCCTGCCTGCGGAAAGAGTGATCGGGCCAGCAGCGGAGCTGGTGGGCGAGGGAAACCCCCGGCGGTACAAGGACACTGACTACGCCACCTTCCTCTCCTTCCTTGCTTCCACTGAGGGGAAGCACAAGAGCTTCCTCCAATCTAGGAAGCTATAGCAGGCTTCCAAGAAGACAATAGTTATTAATATCATTGCTAAATAAAGGTTGACTCAAATTGTTTTCTGCCTACACTAAGTCCTTCGTCCCCAAAACCGAGAATCGGATCCTCTGCAGTCACCCTAGGTGACTGATCTACGCCGTTCACACCAGATCCAACAGTAGCCAGGCCAGCATGTGTGCGACCTATACACGTGTAGGTGGACTGCTTGTGTTGGGCCAAGGCCCATGGTATGGAAGGATTGACCAAGTGGGCCGGAGCTGGTCATCGTCAGTTCAAGAGGGTGCATATGCCTGACTGCCGAGTGCCGTTACCTAGTGTGATTGCAGAGGATCCAATTCCCAAAACTGGTGCTCCCACGGAGAAATTGGAAAACAACCCGTGAAACCGTTGCACAGGCCACAAAACTTGGGGAAACCGACCCTACAAAAACCGGCCGAGCCACAAAACCAGAGGAAAACCAAACGATGCCTTAAAAAGATTATACATGGGCCACAAAACAGCGGAAAACCGGCCCTGCAAAAAGTGGTGGGCCACAAAATAGGAGGAAAACTAATGCTGCATAAAAAAATCTTAGAAAAAGAATGCATTACAGCGAATATCTAATTAGCAAATAAAAAAAAAGGAAGGCATTATGATGAATCTCGAATTAGAGATGTATTTATGATTTTAAAACCGAGTTACATCATTTGACTGCCTGTTTATTTGAGGCGCAACTGAGAATCCATATGACTTTGACATGATGGCGTTCACATTAATTTTCTTGAAACTCGTAGATTTTAATAGGGAGACCAACTCATGGTGATATCGGGTAAATCATTATCTTGAACGTGTTTCCTTTTCTTTCCAGCATGTTGACATTCAATAAGTCCACATGCCAGCGAGGCACTAAATATGATACCTAATATTAATGAAAATAATCATAATGATGGATTAATTGACAATGAATTTATCGGATGCTACTAGCCACCATACCATGCTATTCTGCTTAGACTCCCCACAGTAAGCTATGACAAAAAAGAAAGTGGGGACAGTAGTACATATAGACATGGCCCACTAGAGGATGTGGTGGTTCAACTGTGAGCCCTAGCTAAGCGAAGGTAGTGCTGAGGGGTGAGGCGTTCGGCCTGGAGAGGCAACTTATGCCGATGCCTTTTGATTTAAGGTGGGTCTCAGCTTTTAATAGTTTCGATTCGACGGTTCTGGTCGAAGTAATGTCAAGATGCATATGATCTTAATGGATCAATGAGTCAAGGGCTAAGGTAAGATTGTCTCAAAGTCTTATAGATGCCTCCCTCGATAACATTTGTAGCTTTCTGTGACGTTTCATTTACTTCAAGTTTACGAGGAATTATGTGATGTTTTTTGCAATATGACACTCGTGTGAAGAAGAATATGTTTGTCACCTATGCCCACAGCTAAAGCCTAAATGCCATAAAGGAAAACATGTTTCTTGGTCAAAAGTCGTTCATAAATCTCATGGCATTCCTTTATCTTTCAGTGATTTTGACTGTTTGTGTGCCATTTTTCAGTCCAAAAATTGACGCAAAACGTCAAATATCCTAACAAGGCCCATGTGAGAGAGCTACCTCTTTATGGGTTATGACCTGACTCAGGCCCACTTAGCATTTACTGACGTGACCAGGAATAAGTATAAAAGGATAATTAGACCCACAAAAAGGTTGTTTAAAAACTAAAAATACACCAAAGACCTTTCCACATCAGGGGATTTCCTATCCATCATTCAGTAGATCCCCGCCACGCACGCCACAGAACCTCGCCGTGCGCCACCGTTCTTCGCTGGAGCCCCCCAACCCCCATGAACTTCATTAGAGCCCCCATAAGCCCCCTCAAGCAATTTTAGTCATAGATGAAGAGGAAGAGGAAGAAAAGAGGAGGAAGAAGAAGAAAAAGAGAGAAAAGGAAGAAGATTGGAAAAATCAGCCCCCCCTCCTCCTCTCACGTTCTGGATCCGCCACTGCTGTTAGTTGTCTGCACTTGGCTAAAAAAAAATTGTTGCGTCTGGCCTTCAGACTACTTCGATCAGTGACACTGACACGAGCACCAGCCAAGCATGAGAAAAAACAAAGCAGCTGTAAGAACGAGATATAACTTGCATGGAATAATTAGTGTTTAGCTGGATTGTGCATGGAATAATTAGTAGAAAATAGTGATTTGACATATTTGTTTGTCTAGGTTGTGTACGTTAAATACCAGAGAGAGCCAAGTAGTCTACATGTGTGTATAACTTAAACATTAGAGAGTAGATAGTGAAACTAGGCCAAGGTGATTAGTAGGATTGAAATTGTTGTCGAATTTGTTCAAATCGTTCACTTGTGATCGTAAACTTCGTGCGCCTAAAGTAAACTTCGCCCAGGCTCCCTTCGATCTCTGGGTCCGCCACTGGCCACACATGCCACCCCTGGCTGCACCGCCGCGTGCGCCGAACTCACTGCTGCGCCTGTGCCTTCGCTATCCGCTGCCCTAGCGAGACCCCTACGAAGCTGTTCGTCGCCGCCGACTGCCCCGCCGCGCGTGCCGAGTTCATTGCTGTGTCGTCACTGACCTCATTATAGTGCTGCGCCATTCGCTGCCCCTCGCGCAAGCGACACCCTCACAGCTGCATACCCCTGCATTGTTTTGCTCACCATTTCTGCACCACCTTGAACACCACGGCCCCTGCACATCGACGTACTGCCCACACAGACGGAGAAGTTGGTCCATGTCGCGGCCGGTCCACATTTCGAATTCTATATTTCAACTTCTTTCAATGCCAATTTTAACATTTTATATATACAGTTTCAATATTTCTGGTGGCAAATGTTGAATCTGCTTAAGAGGAAACGTTGTGTATGTTTAACATAAATATTGATCAGGCCTAACAAAAATGTTGAACTTACTGAGGAAAAATGTTGAATATGTGTAGAAGCTAATTGGGTCAAAGTGGGCTTTACAGAGAGATGGCTTATTCTCCTACGACAAGATGTATAGGATGCCCCCTGCAGCAGGCCCCGTCCACATGCCAGCCTTTTCAGCTCGCTCGCGAAAACGCAAGCAAAATCCGCTGCAAGAGCAGTAGAGGTCCATGACGAGCTTACAGATTGCTTTGCCAGGCCCAAAGCTCCTGGTCATATTATCGTCATGGATTGACGGGCTTTGATGACGTTAGCATTTATTAGGCGCATTTCCTATTGATCTTGTGGAAAAAGTAGTTGCACCCACGTGTCAAACAATTCCATCGATTGAATACACCTCAAACCCTATCCCTTCTCTCTCCCCTGCCTCCGCTCTCTCCCTCCCATGGATTTGCGCTGGCCACCACCGCACCCCCTACAGTCGTGTGCGGCCGTGTACGGTTACTACATGCCCAAACAACTACGTAATGCCGCCTACCGCCTCCCAAATCTGCCGTGTGAACCCCATGCCCGCCGCCTTTGATGACACCATGAGCCGCTGTGCCACCACTGCCCATAGCCTCTCAGTCCTATAGCGCTGCTCAACCGTCACACCACGCCGCTCCATGAGCCACGTGCCTCGCTACACGAGCCACACTATCGTGTGTCGCATCACAGCATGTGCCCCACGCCACCCCTTGCCAGAGAAGAAGCTCTCTCCACGTCGCCATTCAACATTTCAAATTCTCAATTTTAATATTTTGTGATTTCAGTTTCAGCATTTGGCTTATGAAGTTTCAATATTTTGAAAAACAAATGTTGAACATTATTATATGGGTCATTGTTTTATTCTTTCTCTGCTAATTAGGCCAAATTGGGATTTAAAGATGGATATCTTATCCATTTTGCACAGGAATCATGGGATTTCTATCTATCTTTCGATAGATTTAGACTTCAACACCTTTCAGTGCTTGAGATTCGTGCAACGTAAGTTTGTGGTACATATTCTTGCATGCATGTGAGGGTGTGCGCTATGAGGGCGCTGCAAGAGCATATGGGGTGACACGCAACACCTCATTCACTGCTGTGTGGAAGATATGGGCTGATGTGAGAGGCATTTATTTGGATTTCAAACTTTAATTCTATTTTTCTCACAATCCACAAAATGTATTGTATATTTCATTTGAAATATAGGGTTATTTGGAACTTATACAACAGAACAAGATCCAATATAGATTTATTCTTGCCATTTTGAGTTTTCAATATATGAATGTATTCAGGTGATATGTTATTTTTTTGGAAGAAGTCCAAAGTCTAAAATACAACCCTCATCTACAAAACCATCTAAATGACCCCCTCAATCTCTGCAAACGGTATACCTTATCCCTCCACCCATACCAGACCGGTTTCCCCTCCTAACTGGCGTCCACGTATGCATCCCAGTCAGCAGGAGCGATAAAAAAAATCACGCCGCCGGCGGCTTGCCCCCACCACGGCCGCGTGTGGCGTGCTGCTATGCCCCACCACTACCATGCGGCTGCCCCCAAATCGATTCGCCCAAAGGGCTTGATCTGTGTTGCTACCTCGATTCCAGCAAACCTAGGCTTGGATTAGCTTCCTGTGAACTCGATTGGAGGCCGGCAGTGTCTTCAATTTGAGGCAAGGAGCATGGCTCCTAATCAGCCATAATCAATTTATTAGAATTCAGAAGAAACGATAAAGAGACGAATAGATCGGCGGATCACAAAGCAAAAGGAACAAACGGAACATGTTTTGATTCAGGGAAAAAAATTATGTGCTCCGTCGAAATCAATGGCTACTAATCTTGTTCCTCTTGTCCGAATAGAAGCTTTGTGACAACGCACCTTCTGAGCTGCGGTAACAGGTGGGTGCGAGCTGCCGGAGAGGAGCACGAGGGTCGCCGCCTGGCATGGATTCGGCCAGTAGCATGCCGAGAGAGATCCAGGAGGGAGAGAGAGCGCGCACGCTGGGTGAGAACCGGGAGGGAAGAAGAGAGCGTCGGGAGAGAGAGCGCCGACGGAGAGAGAGATGAGAGACTAAAGAGAGAGGTGGGTGACGTGGCAGCTGACTAGACGCCACATAGGATGAACAAACAGCTTTCGGTGGGCTAGGGGGTCCAATACCCGGTTTTGATAGTTTAGGGGGGTCATTTATTCAGTTTCATAGATGAGGGTTGTATTCTAGACTTTTGCAAAAGTAGAGGGGCTAACATGGACTTATTCCTATTTTTTCTGTGTTCAGGACCATGCTCAGGCATTAAAAAATGAAACATAGCCAGTGTTTCTGCCTCAATTTGTAAATCTTTGGTTCCACGCATGCGGATAACACCAGTGCAAGCTGTGGCAGCGGATGACAGAACTGTGCAATGTGGCATGGCGGGTTGCTTAGGCTACCTACACTGGTCTCCGGACAGTTTACTTCAGCAAACTCTCTGCAGCGGCATACGGAACCGCTTCCGGTAAAGAAGAGGGAGGCCATGCTTCCTCTATTTCTAGAGGGCTGCGAGGGTTACACTACGAGCAAACATGACGCGGGCTCCATGCCGAATAGAAGAGATGTAGAGAGAGGGGGGGTGGGGGTGCAGAGGGGAGACTCAGGGTGCATTTAGATAGGCTAAAATTTCACTATAGCTCAGTCCTTGGAAACGTGTTCTGTGAGTGGGAGGGATAAGATGAATAGGAAAAAGTTAGACGAATAGTGTTGTTTTGGGGGAAAATTTTCCTATCTAAATGCACCCTCAGCCACGAATAGAGCAGAGGGCTCGCCTCGACGTCGCTGCCACAGGGCTGAGCCATGCCTCCATGGGCCCCCTGTCGTAGCTCACCTCGCTGCTGGAGATGGAGGCCAGAGAGAGAGAGAGAGAGTAGTTCGCTGCGTCGCACCGCCGTGGCGGGTCATGCATGATGCAAGTCAATGCTCCGAGGCTAAAGCGAAGAAATCAGAGTTGAGGAGCAGATGCTTGAGGGTTCGGGCTGAGCTTCATGACAAGGCCAAGTTAACTTCGAATGTTGATTAGGGAGTAAACGCCAAGCTTCGGTGGTTCTTTCTTGATGGCGGAAAGCAATGGTTGTGTAAAATGTAGAGCGAACCAATGGTCAATTATCTGAGGTGTATCATAGCTGGAATGGCGTGAAGTAACGGTCATGTAAAAACCATACAAGCTTCAACCGCTATAAATAATGGAAGGGTCCGTCCTTGTCGGGGCATGTAATCCTTTACTTAGAGAATTAAAACATTCATCTTGTCGCGTGTACAACTGTGAATCTAGTACTGTAACACTTAGCGTCCAATAATGTGTCTTGCTAAGAGAAAACCTACGATGCCACCCAAAAGAAAATTACCGCAAGCCGTCTAAACCTATAATGTTTGCGGCTAGCATTAATCATCCAAAAAACACGGTGCATTTTATCGTACGATTTCACAACAAATAGTACGTAATCGCAAGTACAAAATGAGGAAAACAACGTGTATATGAAAACTTTTATCTCAGATGTTAGTTGATGTTACCTGCAAAAAAAAATAAAGACATAGGTTAGTTGGTGTCCTTACTACTTAACGCGCATGTACATGCTTTTTATACATGTATTATACATGTGAACGTGTTTATGTATCTACAACGATGGGATACCATTCGATTCTTTCACTTTATAATACAGCAGTATGATCATTAACAAATCGGGTAGACAACCATGCTTATTCCTAAAATAAAGGTGAGCACATGATCAACTTTGTAGTAGTTGGAATCCTTTGTTATATTTCACATGCGTGAACGTGCCCGCCATTTTGCATACCCCAACACTTTTGCGGCAGTGATATAGCTATAGGCGAACTTCATTCCTAGCTGCGTGAGCTGAGAAGAAAACCAAGATGGCCAGCAGCTGTGACGGCGAGGCAGCCGCGGCGGCGCCGTTGCTGGAGGAGAAACCCACGGCGGTGTACATCGAGGGCTGCCCAGGGTGCGCCATCGACAGAGAGAAGGCGGAGAACACGGGAATCCCGTACTTACGCTTCTTCCATATCTGGATCATCAACCTTGTCGTTTGTAAGGATATCTACTAACAATGCATCATGCATGACCTCCATGATATTGTCGCTTCGGCCATTTTTTTTTCTGTCTTCTATTGATCTGCCAGATGCTGTATGTTTCCCGTTCTGTCCTCTAGAAATTTTACTTAATTTTTATTGAAGGAATTACTTAATTTTTTACTTAACTATGACCTGTCCTTCTCTGTTAGATTTCCTTGAATCTGAGCGTTCGAAAAATTTATCCTGTGTGACAAAGAAGAATAACAATGGTCTATTAAACGCATATGCCAAGAATAATTTATTCCACACAAGTTCGTTTTCATATTTTCTTTAGCTATCTGCTACAAATGGATGCTTGAGGTACTTATGACTGTTTTCAAGAAAAAAACGATCCCTTTTTCATTGTTTTTGAATAAAATAAGCCATCGAAACAATTATGATAGTATGATACACATGCAATCCGCGGGACAAAGCCTGCTATGACTACTGTGGGCGACGATGTGCCATAACTCTATTCCATTGCGCCAACCACATCGGCGTGACAGGAAGGCACCAACTTCATTTTCCTATTTTAGACCATCTAAATAAAACAGTATCGCATAAAAACTACTCATTAATGATAAAAAAATGCACCAAAGAGCATTCCTTCAAGAAAAACATAATCGGTATCAATATTGAGATGGAAATAAAGTTGCATAATGATGTGCTACAATTTGATCTGTTAATAAAGAATATATTAGTGCCTTGTCGACTCATGTTGTAGTTTTCTATGAATCATCGTCAATTTTTCTGGTACCCTTGTCGCCTAGTTCCAATGCAACTGTTCATATTGAATTCGTAATGTATGTTCCTAAATTTTGTCCTTTCAATTTAGGTTTGCCAATATCGTCAATATTCCCCTTCGTATACTTCATGGTATGTTCTGGACATCTGGTTTTTTCTGTAATAAGAGTTCTTTAATAAGAACCCCATAAAGGACTGCTTTCTAGGGAGCTTTGGATTCTGGATGCTGTAGTGTCCACCATGTGCATGCAACTCTCTCGTTTCATTTTCAGGGGCAGACGCCTCAGCCCGGCTAAACTACTATCTATTCATGTTCCATGTGCAACCAGACATGAATTTCTATCTGTGCCAACCTATTGGGCCTTATTTTAGAGCTGACCACCGGGCTTATGGCATAGGTGCATTACATGGGCCGGACCAAGGCCAGCACCACCTTGCACGCAGGCGGCACTGCTCAACATCTGCCCCTGTTCATTTTTACATAAATCATAACCATCAATGAATTGACAGCCATCTGGTGTTCCATAAGCTTCTAAAAAAACCGTTGTTCCATAAATTTTATTGTGATTCTTTTCAATCAAAATATTTCCATCCAATTATTCATCAACAGGATAATATTGTTATTTCTCTTTGCACTGTTGTCCCATCTGGAATCTGATTTGTTTCCTGACTATAGATAAGAGACCTGCATGTTGCGAAACGAGTAGAAGATATTGGATTCTATGCAGGTTTTGTAGGTAAGAGCTTTCCAGTTTATTAAAGAGTTTTTAGTTATCTTTTGTAATACACAGTTAGAAAATTTGGCAATGATGGACACACTATATTCTTAATTTTAAAGGTGCCTCATTAATGTTTGGGAGAGCCTTAACTTCTACATTGTGGGGGATGGTAGCAGATCGTATTAGGAGGAGGTTATTGTATTTGAATTTTTACTACGTCAGTATTTCTATCTTATCTTTATATCATACTTCCTCCATATCGAAATATTTGTCGCTATTGACTTTTGGTCACAACGTTTGACTGCCCATCTTTTTTAAAAAAATTATGTAACATTGTTTATTTTTGTTTGTCTTTATCGTCGTAGTAGGTAATTAAGCATGAATTATCATTACATATATTTGCATCAAATTCTGAATATGATGAATGCTCAAACTTTGTGAAGAAAAGTCGAATAGTGATACATATGTTGATACCGAGGACATATCAATTTAAGATAATGGTCTTATTATGGACTATTGTTTATATCATGCTTTTGTTCAATACTTTATTTGGATTGAGTATGCACTACTGGATGGCAATAGCCACCAGATTTCTTCTTGGTTCTTTAAATGGACTACTTGGATGCTTGAGGGTAAGATATGTTGATAACCACATGACATACTATCCTTTGTTGCCCGCAAACATCAAGGCAGAAACTTCACAATTGGTTTTGACAGGCTTACGCTGTTGAAGTTTGTCGACCTGAGTATCATGCTATTGGATTGTCACTTGTAAGAACTAGACACAACATAATCATAAGGTTGATTTTGATTATTTATTAAGCAAAAAACCTTATATATTTATTTTTATGTGAATAGATTAGTACGTCATGGGCGATCGGTCTTATCCTTGGGCCATCTATTGGGGGATATCTTGCACAGGTATAAAAATAACAATGTTACTAAATTGATGTTTTGTATCCTATTCAGTTATGAATCAATATTATTGTTCTTTCTTCTAATGGCAGCCAGCGGAGAAATATCCAAATTTTTTTCCTGCCAATTCATTATTTGGAAGGTAAGAGTATAACATATGCTTACAATTTAATTAATTCAGATTATTTACCTCAGCTTACACATTCTTGTTTTCATTAGGTTCCCATATTTCTTACCATGTTTATGTATAACGGCCTTTTGCTTTGTTATTCTACTGAGCTGTGTTTGGCTCCAGGTATGTCTAGTAAACAAATCTTATTCTTGTTGATATTCCATTCAGTGATCAATTATATATATTTTTGTAAGTCATCAGTTAACAATAGAGAAACTGAAAGGGGGATGGTTACTAAGGCAGCATTTTGAAACGCATGAAATTTATAGTTACAGAAAAGACTAATTTACCTTCCTCACTGAATCACTTGGTCTTCATTTTCCTTGAACAAAATTGATGCTTGACATGCTGCCTGAATATTTCATTTGGTCCAGTCTGCACCATATTGAGAGTTTTATGGTTTGTTCCACCGCATAGATTGAAGTCTAAATTTCGGTAGGTGGCTAGTAACAAGATGCCCTATGTTGAAAAAAGTTCTTTTGGAATTTTTCACATTTAATTCATGAAAAATCTATATTTTGCAAGGTGACTTGTACGTGAAATTACGCCCCATGCTAGAATATGCATTAGAGACTATGAAGGAAAATGCATTAGAGTGAATATGTGAGATGATAAGGAAGATTCCATGTTGTACACACCACGTATGGGCATATTTCACATGGAAAAATCATGTGACTTGTGTAGTAGCACCCCTAGGTTTAAATTATTTTTTGAAGAAATCTTTAGTCCCAATCAATGTTATACAGACGTCTAATCGAACCTAGTCGCCATATGGCACCAATAAGATGATTAGTCATCGATCAGACTGATTAGTCAAGCCTAGTCGGTCCTAGTGGATCTGTATACTATGTACTACATGATATGTGTGCCCTATCTAGAGAGCTGATGCAGTCAGCAGCTATTGAATCCGTGGCACCAGCTTAGTTGTTGGGGATTAGCACTTCCACCATTTTATGATGTTGACTCACATACTACTACAAAAAAATATTCTATGGGACACTCAAAAATGGCCTCAGAGGCAGACAGAAAATCCTCCTGCCTCTGTTAATGCCGGCGATTAACAGAGGCAGATATTTTTTATTTTCGGAGGCGGTTTGCTCTTGTCGCCTCAGATGTTTAAAACAAGCACCTCCAAAAATAATCTATTTTCAGAGGTGGGCGTTTATAAGCAGTCCTCTTAAATCAATTTTCGGAAGCAAACTTATTATAAAGCCCGCTTCCTAAAATGGTGCAACCTAAACCGGACCCAAAACCTGTTAATGATTCCATATTTGACCCCTAAACCTAGGGTTCTCTCCCACACCCTTTCTCTCCTTCGCTGCCCTCTCTCACTCTTTCTAGGCCAGCGGCACACCTCTCCCTCCTTCCGACAGAGCCTCCTCCCTTTCTCTCCCTCCCTTTCCTCTCTTCCTCTCCCTCCCCTGCCCATGCACCTCCACCAGTGCGCATCCGCGTCTACCGTCTGTGCACCTCTATGCTTGCCTATGGGTTGCCCTCTCCTCCGAGGCGATGAGGCCGTGACATGGACTGCAGCGGTGATGTCACGGCTGAGACAATGGTGAGGCCAAGATGAAGGCGCGAGGAGGAGGACCGGTGGAGCGCGGTGCGGGCCGAGACGGCAGCGCGAGGAGGAACATGCGCAGTCGTGGTGCGGCCGAGGTGGCAACGGAGGCAGATCCGGCACTGGCACTGCCTGCGGCGACGGATCTAGTGCCGACACGTGGACCGACGAGGGTGGTACGAGCTCGGTGCGCCAATGATAGGCTCAATGGGCCCATCCAAGGGATTTTATTTTTTTATTGTTTTCGATTAACGGAGGCGTACACAAACCATCTTAAAAAAAACTCATTAATAGAAGCCTTGGCATAGAGGCGGATGCTTTGCTCCAAAAACCAATTTTGACCATCTCTGAAACTCTGGAAACCTTTTTATGTAGTAGTGAAATCCACATTTGCACATGACATCACACAACACTAATAAGCAGCAGTAGACCAAACCAATAACAAAGTTTAGTAGAGCTAGAAGAAGAGGAGGAACAAAGCATGTGCTTTGGGCGGCTGCAGCTCGGTATCACTTGCAGCTGTGTTCTATCCACGTGCCCACGCATCCACTCACCGAGGCCCATAGCTCAGACAACAAAAAAGCAACATAACTCTGATATTTTTAAACTAGTCGAATGACTAATCGCTATAAATTGGACGACCAGTTTTCTAGTCGTCCAAACCTTTTCGGTGATGCTTATTGGTGTCATAGGAGCGATAAGGACGGCTATTCGTAACTAACCATGCTTAGTCAAACAACTTATAACTTTAGTCCCAATTGTTGACACAAACCATACTATATGGACCTTTCAGTATCATGGGAGGCACCTGTACTAAAGCTAGAGAATTGTAGTCTCGAATCTGTTGTACCAGTTCCAAAACAGGTACTAGTGAGCCAATCCTATGGTAGTGGATGCAAAGCGATGGATAGAATTTGCAGCATCGTTAGCCACTATCATCGTTGGGGCCCACCTGTCAGCCTCGTGCACTACATTTTCTTCTTGCTGTGCCCCCATGGCCAACCGTACATGCATCCATTCTGAGTGCCGCCAGGAACCTAGACAACTCCTTAGCCGAATACTGCCATGGGTTTGCCATAAATCACATGGCTGGATTTTGCTTGTTCTTGGCTCGTGTGTTTGCCGCCCATCATGCTCTCATCTCACGTCTATCTTTTGTGCCACCATGTCTATATGTACTTGCCTTGTATCGATGCATTCTACGATGCAGAATAACCTCACATAGCCTTAGAGCGTGAGCTTTGAATAGCGCAGCATGTGCCGGAGGTGGTGTACGGACCAATGTGATTTTGGCAATGTAACCTTAGCTCGTAGTATTGAGCCGTATATGACCCACATATGAAGTTACATTGCCGAAACCTACTCTCTGCTGGTCGTTTTGCCCATGTTGCTTCCTTGTGATGTGCCCAGTCCCTGTCCATATGAAGTTCAAATGAGAAACCCCTCTGTTCTTGTCATTTTTCCTATCAATTCACAACATGCTCCAATATATGACCCACCAAAATAGCACCAAAAACAGTCTATAACAGCGCCAATACTGAGGTAGTCACCCGGCTCGGATACATAAGTATCCATCGGGCTATGGTATAATCCAGTTCAGATAAAAGTGCCACAACATCCATACCGGGCTACGACAAGGTCCGGCAGGGTAGTGCCCCCCCCTTTTCCCAATCCAACTACCCATATTGGGAGAGGTTTTGGAAAACAGTACGACAACAGTTCTCCCGATATATCTTCCTTTTCCCCAAATGTTATTAGGACATCCTAATAATCAACCCCAACTATCCTTCATATAGAGGGAGAGTTAGTCCTCTCCCATATGATAGTTACTATTGGGATGAGGTTATTGGGAGACTACAAAAGCACCTTCTCATTAATCCATGAAATGAGTATTGGGACATCCCAATAACATGTTATTGTGAAATATTTATAGGAGACTGCTAAAGATGCTCTTCGTCAGGGGTTTGCAACAATGATATCCTTAACGATAGAGGTAAAAGGTCTACCTAATCCCAGATATATACGAAACTGTGAAATAACACTGAAAATAATGGTATCAATCTTTTTTTCTGGGAGTCGCATGGTTTCTTTTGTTATTTTCTCTTCTACTTTGTTATTGATGCGGAAATAATGCTCAGCAGATTGAAATGAATATAAACAATATAATTATTTTCAGGAGGACACTACATACACACAAACTTGAGAAAGGGAGAAACGGATAACAAATAATCACAGTGGACAGTGGGCTTGTTCTGAAGAGATCGTTGAGCAACATATTACTTTGACCAAGAATACGAACTTGTTTTAAAAATTGGCATTGGATGTCTTCTATGTTCTCTTTTGTATCGCTGCATTTGACGACATGGCTTATATGGAGGTATTATCAACCATGATTAAATTAAATTTCATTTTGTAGGACATACCCTTTAGTACTGGTAATTATAATTTCATTATTCAGTTTGATTGATGACGGTCTAAGGGAATAGATAATATACTATGTGCTAAATATATTTTAATCAATACAATTATAGATACAATTTTTAAATTTTTTATAATTATATTATTCAACTAAATATTAAAATAT
>JACEFO010000085.1:0-27441 GCA_015342445.1 Digitaria exilis
CCTCATCCTCGCCGACGACGACCTCGCGGCCGCCTCGCCATCGTCGGCCGATCCGGACGAACCTCTCAGGAATCTGGCCGGAGTCGTCGGCCGTCGCTGAAACAAGGTCGCGGCGGCGTCCGTTACCCGTTTCCGGGCTGATGAGCTTCGCAGCGGTGGTTCGACAGCCTTCCTCGATTGCCATTTGCTCTGCCCCGCGTTACTACCTTGTACCTGCTAATTGGTCACGGGCTCACGGCAAGATCTGATGGTCAGAGGTAGGAATGATTTTGAGCTTTTATAGTAAATGTGGGCTTTTTGTTAAGATAACCATTACTTCATGCACACACCTAGTGACGTGTACGCTAATTCGTCCCAGGCATTTGGCCCGTGCCTGCATGAGATTTTAATACCCCACGGGTATGCGCATTTTCTTGGCATCAACTACGTATATGCTCAATGACTCTGAAAGGAATGCAGCCTAAGCAAGATTATTTGTTAAGATCCAGTTAATTGATCGCATGGAGATTAGTTCTCCTAGCGTGATGCGCATGTTCTTCTGACGTCTACGCTGAATTTGTACCGTGCATTTGACCCATGCTCGCATGAAGATTAGTTCTCCGAAAAAAATTCTTACAGCAATCATTAAATCGGAGTCCTACAGCCTTGTCTAGATGGTAGCACCTGTCCACCTCACGATCCAACGCCTGCTGCTTGCTCGGCTCATGGGCATCAAATTTTCCGTTTCTCGTAGTGCACGCTCATGTTTAGCTTCCAGGAGCGAGCAGCAGGAACGAGTCACGATATTTATTCAACCGGTAATTACGCAATTAATGCCAGATTAGTGATCGTGTTGCGGCGCCTCGTGCCCTAGTTGCTGTTGGCTCGCACCATCATCGTTCGTGCCCAGACGTAGCAGCAGCCATGGAGGTCAATGTTGTGGCTGCTGGCAAAGAGGATGAAAGCATGGCAAAATTGTCGTACCTTAGTGCAAATTTTTGCCTGACGATGAACTAGCCAGAGACAATTACATGGGTGGCTTAAAGTTTTGAATTGTTCATTGATACATCGATAATGGAGTTAGATGATGATTTCATGGATATATATGAAATGAACGAATTAATAGAGAAATTATATCCAGCGCACTTGTCAGGCAGATCAATCAAGCATCCAGTGAGCCACACATGTGCCTATTCTGAACCATGCCTTGCTCACGAGCTCAGCTTTGTATCGTGATTAGGGAGAAGGTCATTACTGCGCCAGGCAGATCAATTTTTGCTCGCCGCCTACCCACTGTCGACCTCCGTGAAGAAGCAGCTGCTAAGTTCGAGCGGTGATGGTTGAGACGATATAGGCACGACGCGGCTGCCGCAAACACGATTGCGAATATGGCGGGCAATGCATACCGGATGAGGCAGATCAGGACTCGTTCCAGCAGCAGCGAGCCGAGCAACGAGCCGTTCACATCCATCCTAAAACGCGTGTGGGGAGCTGCCGGCATGGAAGCGTTTGATCGTGAGGGCGGACA
Organism: Digitaria exilis; assembly: GCA_015342445.1. Lineage (NCBI taxonomy): Eukaryota > Viridiplantae > Streptophyta > Magnoliopsida > Poales > Poaceae > Digitaria > Digitaria exilis. The sequence goes on from JACEFO010000085.1 coordinate 1,508, forward strand.
GGTGCGCGAAATCTAGACAGGCTGGCACAGGGGTCGATATACAGGATGAGTTGTACAGAATTTTTTCCTCCTAGCGTGGATGCGCATGTTCTGGGCATTATGCTCAATGACTAAGATAGGGAAGCGCTTTTTTACTAAGCTAAGCAAGATTATTCATGTTCTTCGTAATGAGTTACTTGGAGGCAAATCAAGCTAATTAAAGAAGTACCGTACCAGTAGAGAATGGAAGAAATTTGTTGAAATCGATTCAATTACTGTTGTGGCAGTATGTACTCAGCATTCCTGTTACCTGGAGCCAGCGTCCTCTCGCCCCTTGTCCGGCGCCTTCATGCCCAGACTCCCGCCCCACCCCCTCCCGGTGTGAAACTCTAGGCGACACTGTGCTGCAGTGGGCTGGTGGGCTGGCTTTCCGCCGGCGCGCCCTCCTACCTGCCTCCTCGACTTTTGGTGCCTGCTGCTCACATGACCTACCAGGAGCTCAAACAGCAGATCCAAGGTTTGCCTCCTGGAGCTGATGCTAGCCTCCCAGCTGGTTCGTGAGGACCCCGGTGAAAACTATACCTCATCTTTGGAGGTGGCAGCGGCGGTGCGCCGGTGCCCCTGGCGCCGCGTACCTTCTTGGAGGCGCCATCCTGAGGCTCTAGCCACTACTCAACTCAGCTAAAAGATAAAAAGATACAAAGAAAAATGTTGACTAATTCGCATCACGAATGGATCTACAAAAACTTCTCCAATGATTAACATATAATAATTCAAAAATTTTCTAAGTTTTGGCATATCACGAACATATTTAAAAAAAGAATATGCACGGGAATATTAGTTCAATAAACTTTTGGAAAAAATAATCTCCAAATTTAGTATTTCTAAATGTTTTTTTATTGAACTGTAGTGATGTTGACCTATTTTTTTCTTCTTTCACATGCTCTTAGTTTTTTGTCAAACAAATTAGAGGTGGAGTGAAAAGATTATCATGCAGTCATTTGTTTGCCACAGGCATGCCACTAACTAGACTTCCTAAAATGTAATGCTAGATGTTAACTTTGGCATAACAATCAGATCTTTTGCGTGTATTATTTGTTGATGGTAACTAATGAACCCAAACAACATAGGAACATATTGTACATATTAAAAATGGACTTCCCCTGTTTTAAATTACGAGTCATTCTAACTTTTTTGGAGAGTCAAAATACTAGCATTCATGATACCAAATAACTAGTTTTAGTTTCTCCCTTAAATATATTTTTCATAATATATCAATTTAGTGCTATAAACTTTGTGATATCCTCTACAATTTTAGTCAAATATAAAATGATGACTCTCCAAAAAAGTTGAAACTAGTTGTAATTTGAAACAAGGAAAGTATGCCGCTCAAATATATTTAAATTTTAAACCTTAACTAACATAATGAATAAGCTCGTGAACCAAAATCTAAATTAATAGTTTAAAAATTTACATGGATACCAAACAAGTTCAAAGACTGTTATTGTGATAATAAGAGGGTATTTGGTTCACCTTGACTTATAATATGTTGTCTCCAATAAGTCAAAATAAGTCACTTATGAACCAAACAATATGAACTTATTGGTGTCAACTTATTGTAAGTCACTCGGTGAGCCATAAGAGCATCTCATATATCTTTCCCAATCCAACTACCGTATTGGGAGAAGTTATAGAAAAATAATGATCCGGCGAACTTCCATTCCATCTTTATTTTTCTAAAAATTATTGGGACATCCCAATCATCAACCCCAAGTCTCCCAAATAGAGGGAGAGTTTAGTCTCTCCTAATATGGTAGTTGCTATTAGGATGAGATTGTTGGAAGAACTGCAAAATCACCTCTCTCAATAATTCATGAAAGTGATATCGACATCCCATTAGCATCTTATTGGGGAATATATTTTGGGAGACTGCTGGAGGTTGGACTTAGAGCAGCTCCGGTAGTCTCCCAATAACTATTTTTAAATAGAATGTTATTGGGATGTCCCAATAGGCTAACACCACTTTTATGAACTAATGAGAGGGTTGTTTTTGTGATCTCCCTAATAATCCCATCTCATTAGCAACTAACATGTTGGGAGAGATTAAACTCTTCCTTTATTTGAGGATAGCTAGGGTGAATTATTGGATTGTCCCAATACTTTTTAGAAAAAGGGAGTAGAACTTTTTTTTCTTATTAATTCTCCCAATAAAATGTTAGTTGGATTGGGGAAATGGGGTCGGCTGGGATGCTCTTATGCCACTCTCTCCTCCCACCCACTCAATAAACTAAAAATAAGTCACTACAACCAAACATCATTTTGGACTTATTGGCTTATTATAAGCCAAGGTGAAGCAAACAACGCCTAATTCACGTTGGGGGTTACCTTTAATAACAATGACCATGATTTTTTTTTTCTCCCACTGAACACTAAAACATGCATCAGCTAGCTTTGCTGATAGACATCAGTGTGTGTCCTCCAGCAAAGGTTGTAAATGTTTCAACATGCCTGACATAAATTTACAAAGATTCCCATATACTTAGCCTTAGCGGTACGAATGATTGTCTTAATTTATGGCTTATCAAAGGTAAATTAGAAAGTGATAAATTGGGATCCAGATTACATTGCTCGAGACCTTGATATGATAAACTAGAAAGAAGAACACACCCTTCTGTCTTGATGAGTTGCTAATACGGTTTTTGACGTAGCTGGTGCGTTCTCTACTTCTTCAGGCTGTGTAGGAACGGTGTTCCTTGAGCCACTGCTACGAAGTGGCCCTTGGTGTACTCGTCCCTCCCGATGGAACGATACCTCGCCCGCGCGTCGTCTCCACCGAGGAGCTCCGGGAGCGGCCCCACCAGCCCATCGGCGGACGCGTCCTGGAACATCACGACGGTGGTCCGGCCTCTCTCGGCGTCCGGGACCACCCTATGCTCGATGCTCCCATAGACGCCGTTGGTGAGGACGTGGAGGATGTCGCCGACGTTGACGACGAGGGCGCCCGGCAGCGGCCCCACGGGGAGCCACCGGCCACCCCTCCTGACCTGCAGCCCCGGCGTGTCGACGGCGTGCAGCAGCACCGTCAGGCCCAGAAAATCAGTGTGCGGCGCGATGCCCAGCACCTTCTCCGGCTGCCGGCAAGGAGGGTAGTGGTGGATGGCCACATTCTGCCCCTTCACGGCGCCGTCGTCGGAGAAGAAGGCGCCAACGAGCGCCTCTTCGATGACCCCGAGGTCGACCGCCATGAACCCGAGCAGCCGCTTCGTAAGATCCATGACCTCCAGGGAGTACTTGTCAAGCGCGTCCCTGCAGCCAGGAATCGAACTCGAACCGTCGAATGAACCATCAGAAATTGTTGGATCGAGCGAAGGAATACGAAACGAGGATGCAGTAATATCTCTATATATATGGACAGTATGATCGATCACTGACCTGAATGATGGCGGGTTAGCAGGCCACATGTCCATTTTCCTGCCCTCGACTGGCTGCGTGGCGAGGAGCACACACTCTGCCCAGTCTAGCTTATTACCTACTGATGGTCCACGGTTGAAATGGTGGCCAAACCCGTGGAAAATGTCGTCCCCCCGAAATGCTATGGCGTTCTTGGTTTCCAGCGGCAACCTGAAGAACTCTGCAGCGCTCTCTTTCATACGCCGCATCACTTCCTCGTCAACTCCAGGGCTCGTTAGCTACACAAGAGTATCGGAGGGCGAGGAGGCATGATATAGAATGATACGAGACAAAAACGAACAGAAGAAACTAGAGGAACAGAGACGACCCTGACCTGAAAGAAACCCTTGTCTCTGCATGCAGAGCCAAGCTTTGCAGTCTCCGACGCCGACAGCTCCGGATCTAGGAGCTTTGCCATGTCCACCACCGGCAGCTCAAACGCCTCATCCTCGCCGGTAGCCTCGACCTCGTCGGTTCGGACCCGGACGAACTTGTCAGGGATCTGGCCGGAGTCGTCGCCGGCGCTGAACAAGGTCGCGGCGGCGTCCGTTACCCGATCCCTGCCGATGAGCTTCGGGGCGGCGGTTTCGGCAGCCTCCTCCTCGATTGCCATTGCTCCGCCCGCGTTTACTACCTGCTAATTGGGCACGGCAAAATTTTCTCGGGCAAAGGTAGGATGGGATTAAGCTATCTTATAAGACGAATGTGGCTTTTGTTTAAGATACAGTTAACTTCGTGCATGTGGGCTGTGGCCCGTGCTGGCATGGAGATTTAATACTCCCAGCATGATGCGCATGTTCTTGGGCACCAGAGCATCTACAGCCGGGCCGTTAAATGGGCCTCTATTCCTTGTTTTAGTCTCCCACTATAGAAATCATCTTCAGCCGGGCCTATAAATGAGCCTATATTTTAGGGAAGCCTCCAAATTATGGCCCAAAGCCTCTAGAAATGGAGGCTCTCCAAATTTAGTCCCCCGCTGGAGTTGGAAGCCCATAAATTTTTATGGGCTGACCTTAAAAATAAATATAGAGGCTCTAATTTAAAGGTCCGGCTGGAGATGCTCACGTATAAAATGTGGCAGCTTTGGAAAGCCAGGAACGCGCTGGCCTTTGATCGGCCTGGGCATGCAGGTACAAGAACAACGGCTAGCTAATACGTTTGTGGCGGGATTTCATTTTTCGATCTCATATATAACTCCAACAGCCTCTGTAAATTGATTTAACTAGTTATATTTAGAATTACGATGGTAGAAACCCTTTCCAACAGGCTCTGTTCTTTCCTTCGCTCGCTATATATATGCTGATCGGTATAACATCCTGCCCGCTAGCTTTATTTCCCTATCCAAACTCCCCTAGCTTAGCTAGTTAGCTATCGTCGTCTCCTCCCTTGTGGGCCCGCCTATTCCGCGCTTTCTTTCTTTCTTTCTTTCTTTCTTTCTTTCTTTCTTTCTTTCTTTCTTTCTTTCTTTCTTTGTGCTGAAGCCGAAGGCGCAGCTGAGGAGCTCGCCGGCGTATGTGTAGGCAGTGAAGGACAGGCCATCTGGCAGCGTAGACCGCACCTGGTACGTGCGGCCGAGCAGCACGACGTTCCCGTCCTCGTTGTGTGCGGCAATCGTCGTGTAGTCGGTGACGATGACGTCGGCCTCCTCCTCGTTGCGGCCGGTTTCTTCGGGATGAACGGCAAGACGAACTTGAGCAGGACGACCTGTTCGATCCCAAGAAACAATCAGCACTGACACACATACAGAGGAACGTCAGGAAGAATAATCTTCTCTGGTTTTTTCAAGAATCAAAAGCTTTTCATTACTCCAAAACAGGATTACAATATGTAGCTGTTGCTTCCTCATGCCACTGCAGAAGACAGTTCAGCCACACTTTATTTGGAGCCTCAACCGAAACCTCATTCACACATCTATCAGCTAGAAAATTTGCTTCTCTACGGATAATACAAGATTTAAAGCCCCTCCGAACCCTGGCTAGTCGTGTGAGGATTTTTTTTTTAAACCAGCCCTATAAGTTTGCATCCTTGAGAAATTGACCGTACCGCTCAACCAAGCAACTAGGCTAGAGGACCTTTGGAAGCAAAAGTGGTACTAGTAGAGAATGGAATGGAAGAAATTTGGTAAAGCCCAATCAATTACTGTCGTGGCAGTATTTACTTAGCATTTCTATTTTCAAGATGACTAGCTTCTTGCCCGTGCATTGCTACGGGTGAGCAATAATTGTGTTTTTTAGACGAGAACCGTTGTTTGTAAGCATTGCCAAACGACGGCTCACTCAACCAGGGAGCCTTGCTGACGGGTCTCCACGCTTCTCCAGGAGACATTCTGAAAGCACAAATCATTTTTTAGCTTTCATATCTGTTGTATTTACACATAGCAATGAAGACATAAACCTTACATCTCCATTATCACCTCTACACTGACAATCAAACCAACATATCGAATTTATCTTACTGAAAAAAATCGATATTAAAATATCCAAAAATATTAAAATTTGCAATTGGCCATGACAATCGTGCACATAAATCTGTCCGACCCCTTACTTTTGTTACATGTTGCCAAGAACATGAGTTTTGTTTAACTGAGAAAAATTTAATTGCCAAGAACAAAAGCACTGGCGTCAAGGTAGTCATATTAAAAATGATACAATAGTACTCATCAACCAAAAAATATACATAATTCATTGATCATAATACAGTTCACGCAATTCATTTCTATCATTTATAGTGTTCTAGTAAGTAAACCCCACCTTCCTGAGACATGATTGCAATTTCACTCCAATTTTTCTTCCAAGAACTTTTCAAACCTGCATAGCAGTGGCAAGCAGATAAGAAATTTCATTTTTTACACTTACTGTACTGCAAAAGAACAGTGACAAGCAGATAAGATTATACATTTTTTACACTAACTGTGCTAGAAAATAACAAATATTAAAATTACTGTAAAATAGTGTAAATTCGCAGCTGCCGAATGATGTGGTAACAAGAACTCTAAAAATCTGGGCAGATATATCAGTAATTGCAAAACGGAATCATGATGCACTAAGAAGATTAAGTACGGCGGATATAAATCCCATGTTGTCCGGTTGATGAGGGAAATTGAGAGAACATTAAAAAAAATAAGGATCGGAGGCATTTCCTGCATGGATCTCGTAGGCATTAGTGGCGGCTCAGTTATGGCCTGGTGTGTGACGGCGGCGTTGAGGGCAAGCGACATGACGTACGAATCGACGGTGTTTTGGTCGGCGGCGATGGACAGGCGACGCCGCGGATGGAGAGGTTGAGTGCGGACGAAGTCGTGTCCGTCGTGGTGCCTCGCTCTTTGTCGACGGTAGTGGCTATCGACGATGAACCTCGCTGGGTCGAACCCCTGGCGGGGTCGGGGAAGATGGTCGAGTCCCAGTGCGTCATGTTGGTGGCGCTGCCGCCCTCTGGGGATGACATAGCCGCCGTACTCCACGTCCTCCGTCGTCTGCCGCAACGTGCTAGCTGAAGATGGGAGGCACCAGCGGCAGCGTCGATGCCCCACGTGTAGCGCATGCGCCCGAGGACCTCCCACGACAGCACCTCGGCGTCACCCTTGCTCCTGTGGCGGCGCGTGATCTCGGCCTGCTCCATCACAACCTTGCCGTAGGCGTCCCTGCTGGCCTCCAGGTGCCGGATCATGAAGGTCAGTAGAGCCGCCACCATCATGAACATCACGTTGTCGATGATGTCCTCCTCATCAAGCCTGGCCCGCTTCCGCTGGATGACGCCGGCCACGGCGTGCCACCCGCGCCGGCTGGCGGCGAGGCTGCCGAGGCAGCTGCCGTAAGTGGTGAGGGACACTGATGGAAAGAAGCGACGCAATATTAGGAAATGAGCGATTTGTGGGCGACCCGATGGTGGGCGTGCGGGGGCGACGCGAGGGCGACACCACGGAGTCGCCGTGGGCATGGGAAGGAAAGTATGCGAGGAAAGTGTGGATGATTTTGTCGTCTGATTTGCAGTGGACGGTAGGATTTTGAGCGGACGCATGGTGTGTCCAAAGGACGTACCATGGTGAAGCTGTGGTGAAGCGGGGGACACGACATCCCTTGCACTCTTTTTAGGAGTAGAGATTTGATATTCAATATTTATTTATATGCTTGTTGGTTTTTTTAGAACATGTGTATAGTTTGCTTGTTGAGGAGGAGATGGTACACTTCTTGATGATATAGTTATTTCATGAGCTCTAACCGGGCCGGGTCTGAGCGCGCGAGAAAAACTGGCCGTTCTGAAAATCCCTAGAGCCCCATAAGCCCCGATAAGCTCATCATGGGCCTCCACTAAAAAAATTTAGAGCACCTAGGCCCTCCTGCAAAGGAGCTCGATGACGGCCCACATCACAGCGTCTCGCCTCGATCGCGCGCGTTAGGGTTTTGGAGGCGGCGGCGGTGGCTGCTCGCCCCTTTTAAAGCCGGACTGCTCGCTTCCGTTTGGGTCCTCGGCTGCTGCTGCTTCTGCTGCTAGGGTTTCGTCTCGAGGAGAAGGCCGGAGGAAGCTCCAGGGGATCCCTTCACTCGTCCCCCGCGTTCGACGCTAGGCAGCCGACATGAGCCGGTCGGGGCAGCCTCCGGATCTCAAGAAGTAAGCGCTCGCAGCATCTGACTCTCTTTATATCTAGATCTTGGACGTTGCGCTCCTTTGTGCTGATTTCATTTCGTCTCTTGTGCCGTCGCAGGTACATGGACAAGAAGCTTCAGAGTAAGTGAAAATCTCTCGACTCCAGATCCCATTAGTTTACCTGAGGTTTCGCTTCGTAGATGTTTCTTTGTGTGAGTCCGGTTTCCTTTGAAATATGGGATAGAACGCGTGCGCGTCTTGGTGATTGCGGTGGCATCCGATTTTGAGTAAATCGATTAAATATACCTTACTAGGAGCACTTCAATAGTTGCCTTCCGAGGGCTAGTTTAATGCACTGTTTGACAAAATCTGATATTGCTCATTGTTAGGGTTAGCTGAACCAAATATTGTTTTTTATCCATCCTGCTGTTGCACTTGCATCATTGCTTTTGAGCCAAAATAGAACTGTTTTCAGTTTTTCTGATACATTGAACATCTTGTGCTTCCAGTTTGTTTTCAAGTCTGGTCGTGCATGATAATTATGTATGTTTCATGCGCTTTGTGTTTTTTTGGTATCCCAAATGCCCTACATGTATGAACGTTAATATCAAAGCTATGGTTTTAATCATTTAACTCCAGATGAAGCTTTATGTCATAGTTACTCTGATAGGGCATCCACTCCCATTTTCATTTCATCTTAGCAGTAGCATAATGTATCACCGTTTTCTTTTTGATTCTGTAATTCTTTTTTTATTCATTGGTCAACTCTGTCGGATGGCTGTGCTACATGATGATGATATTGCAAAAGCTATGGATTAATTTCCAAATGAGGCTTTTTATTGTCATAGTTACTCTGATAGGCAGCCATATCAACTTTTCTGAATTTACATTGTACAAATCAGCCCCACCTGTTTCTAGGATCTGATAGCTGCTCGTTATTTTCTTATTAGTTTTACCAAATTGGTTGCTAGAAACAAATTTATACTTGTTCCCAAGTGTTGTCCCCCCCACCCCACCCCACCCCACCCCCCCTCTCTTTTAAATTGCACACTTGTTGCTTCATCAATTTTGCATTCCATATTCGATCCATTGGGAAGGTAACCTATCACAAAAAAATGTTATATGCCTGCTGCTTATTTTAATTTAGTACTTGGAACCAGTTCAGTGTCTGCTGCTTAGTTTAGTACTTGGAACCAGTTCAGCGTGTTAGAAGTAATGCTGGGCTGTGCCTCCATATATACTTTCAACTATTTAAAAAATTGCTAGGTGTTTAAATGGGTGCTCAGCGCTCTTTGACTACATGTCTTTTGTCAGTAACATGTAAAAATATATAAAGGATCACATATAAGCGCATACACTACTCCATATGTGGTAATCATTACCCTTGGTTGGCCTATTTAGCTTGTTGTGTGCTATTGCATAAGTGTGCTCCCCTGATGATTCTGCAGTTCCATGCTGCCTCACACTTAGACGAGATTATAAGCATCGTGTTAAGTTTTTAAAGATTGTAACGTTAATTTGGTGCAGGCCTTTCTGACTCGGTCCATGGTTACATTACATATGTGTTTTTTTTTGTGTGCACTCATGTATAAAAATGAAGGTCTTGTGTCTTGTCAATGCAATCATGTTCTGTTGCCACTTGTTTTTCACTTTTTTGTTAGATTTATATATAATTTGGCATTGATGAAACATTTTAAGTGGCTAATTATTTACTGTTTGATCGTTTCTCCAGTCAAGCTGAATGCAAACCGTGTTGTTATTGGCACACTTCGAGGTTTTGACCAGTTCATGAATCTGGTGGTGGATAACACTGTTGAGGTGAATGGAAACGACAAGACTGACATTGGAATGGTGGTAGGTTTTCTTTTGTTGATTATTTGGGTTTTTTTAATGTGTTCTTGAGAATGCATTGGTTAGTTTATAGTCATCATACGCTAACAAACAAACAATTATCTGCAGGTTATCAGGGGAAACAGTGTCGTCATGATCGAAGCCCTGGAGCCTGTTGCCAAGTCACAGTGAATCAACCTTCTGCTTCAGTAGACAGCGCCAGCTGCTTGAAAACTGATGTAAATGATCAGTGAACCTGTTGTACCTTGACAATGCACAGCAATTTAACTTTGGACGTGGAAAGATTAGTCATGATCCTACTAACTCAGCTTACTTTATTGTTACCAATCCTGGTTACATTGTCACCTTCACAGCAGGCCTGGCTACCAGTGCTGGCTCCTGGTTCAATGGTGGCCACATGAATTTCCTCTCAGCAGTACTGCAGGTGATGCATGGTTCTGATACAGCCGCATCGCTTGTTGCTTGTGACTTTGTGAGGGACAAGTTATCCATGGCCTTGGGAAATGCCCGACATTTACTATCCACTATTTTCTGGTTTGCAATGAGGTCGTCTCGTTTGGACCTTTTAACCTTATATTTGAGATCGCTCGTCTTATTTTAAAAAAATACTGTGCAAACATACTCAAATTTAAATTATTTTTGAAAAAAGTTCTATTAATAAGGAAGCAAAAAATGATATTTTGTAAAAATAAAATTACTAAGACAGGTGGGAAAAATCATATGAATTATAATTTGAAATAGAGAGAGTACTTGTTTTCGTACTCGGAGGGTAAGGTGCAGTACTGCACGGGGCAGATGGCTCACTCGTTTTTTTTTACTGCTCCGTATTAATTTTTTTTGTTTCAGCTGGCTCATGAGTCATGACGTGCGTGTGTAGTTTTATTTGCAATTGCACGGGGACATTTCATTTGTGTTTGGCTCGTTGCTGCATGCGTTCTTTGGTATGCGTAATGCGCAAAGACGCTTTCTGCATTGATATTTTACTATTCTTTTGTCGCTCATGACCTGGAAGACTAAGTTTGTATAATAGATATGTTTGGGTCATTTTTTCTCGTCATACGAAACAATTCATGTCATTTTGTTAGTTTGGTCATTCTTCTCGTCATAAGATACAATTCATGTCACATATTTTCCAACTTAGCTTGGGCCCAGGCGCATGAAGAATACCTGTTCAAGATATTGGTGGTGGCACACATTGGTAGGTTTTTGATCATCCTGAATCTAGTGCTAAAAAGCCATCCTTGTCTCCTTGACCCTTGTAACTCGAGGAGTCGATATTTGATGAGATTATGTCGTTGGAGCATTCGTAAACTTTGGTAGTGCAAACAAATCGCGATAATCTTATATATATCAATGCCAAAGTTTGTAAAGTTCATTTATTTCGTTATTCATAATAGGAATGATGGGAGGTACACATTCACTCGATTGGATTCTATGAGGACAGCAATTAATAGAAGTCGCTTTCTGGTGTTTACATTCTGATGCTGTCCAGGAACCGTTTCCCTTGTGCCACTGCCCCGGCGATGCCATTTTCGTACTCGACCTTTCCCATGGACGGATAGCGGCGCGGCGTGCCTCGCCTCGTCTCCCTTGAGAAGAAGAAGCTCCTGGAGCGGCGCCACCTTCCCTCCCACGCACGCGTCATGGAACATGGCGACGGTGACACGGTGCCTGTCGGCGATTTATGCTGACTGGGTTCTCGAGGGGGTGCCCCGAGAGAAGGGTTAGGGAGAAGTGCCGAGAATCTAGAGCGAAGGTGACAAGAGACGGTTTAGACAGGTTCGGGTCGCCGGAGCGTAATACCCTACGTCCTGTATGGTGTATCTTGTATTGATTAGCTTTTGCAATGCCTGGCGGCGTTGCCCCATGGTCTAATCTAGGGACCCCTGCCCTCCTTTATATATCCCAGGGGCGAGGTTTACATGGTAAGTCTCCTAGTCAGTTACAATTGAAGAGTCCTAGTAGGACAAGGTGTCCTAGTAAGAGTCTAGCTTGATTAGGGAACCTGGGGTTTCTATACCCAACAAGCCCCCGAGCGCTTCATTGCCTGAAGTACAACCCTGCTGTGAGTCTTGGAATATTGCTGAGTTGTTTGCCAACCCGAGTTCTTCTGAAGTCATCCGAGTTCTCTCAGCTTGGTTGTATGAAGACTTTGAGGTGCTCAAAAACTTCTTGGAGAATCTCATTGGTGCGCACCGTAAAGGTGCGCCCAATTGGGCAGCCCCGAGCCTCGTTTTGCTTTGAAGAAGGAATTCGAGGGTCTTCAATGAATATTTCCCGAAGAGCTTCAATTTCCGAAGAATCCGAGTTCTTTTGAACCCTAGCGTTGCCTCCGAGATTCGGTATTAACCGAAAAATTCCGAAGAATCTTTGATGACGTACCCGCAGCCCCCGAGCCTTGATCCGATTTAATAAATCGGATTAAGGATCTGGACTCAGGATTTGTAGTAGATCTGATGTAACTCCGATGGAGCGAAGATGTCCGAGTACTTTGCTGAAAACGTACTCGGCGAGCATCATGGTCCGAGTTCTTTGTTGAAAAAAGAACCCAGCCGGCGTGGTGGTCCAAGTTCTTTATTGAAAAAGAACCCGGCTGGCGTGGTGGTCTGAGTTCTTTGTTGAAAAAAGAACCCAGCGGGCGTAGTGGCCCGAGTTCTTTATTGAAAAAGAACCCAGCTTGCATCAGCCCCCGAGCACGAAAGTGCGCGGAACTGCGATGGTGTGCCGAAGCTTGGTCACAGACTACATTGCTCAGCAGGGAGGCTTACATGTAGGCGGCACGCAAGAGTCGAGGTTTCACGGATTAAGGCGTGTGCTACCTGAGTACTTTAGCAACCGTTAAGAGAAAACGTGCAAGACACGAGCATATAAAATCGATATAAAGCACATGCAATTTGCGAAAACAACCCGGCAAGATCGCATGCTTAAGTAGTTTGTCCCGCTAGCCGTGCCCCCACGATACCCCGGTCAAGAACACATCGGCTTGGAAAAAGCACGGTTTGCATCGTCAGACAAAAACTTCTCAAGACACTCGACTTTTAGGGATAAAACCAAACATACTGAAGAAGTCAGCGAAAACGCAAAAGGCGCATGAAAAAACCGACGAAAGCATGGACCGCGAAGGTATCCACTTGTAGATACGAATAGATAATTGAAACATACGACTTAGCTTGATTCGTGGACGATTCGTTGATGAAGTCGCGCCGAGTCCGAGTTCTTGGTTGAAAAAGAACTCGGTTGGTCATCATAGTCCGGGTTCGTGTCGAAAAAAGAACCCTGTTGGTTGCCGTAGTCTGGGTTCTTGTCGAAAAAAGAACCCTGCCCGGATAGGAAAAGAACCATGGCGACACTTCCTACGAGTCGCAGGGTTGATCTTGGCCTGGCCTCCTGGATGACAGAGGTCACGGTCATTACTGAAGTACTCTGGCGGATGCTGGAGATGATCCTCAGGCCGCCAAGTAGTCTTGTACCACGACTATCTGCTTGGTCTTGATACTTGAGGGCAACGAGAGGCCGGAGTCATCGTTTGTCCGAGTTGAACTCGGCTTCTGCCTCCAGGTACTCCTCCGAGTTGGATACGATCCGGAGATCGTGTCGAAATTTGGAGTTTTCCGAGATCCTCGCGGAGTGATCTGCGCGGGTGGCGGAGCTGACGCGACCGCTTCGTCGCGCAGTTCACGTTGGAGCTTGCCGTCGTGGTTTGCGATGCAAAGCCAGGAACCGAAGACGAAGGTAGCGCCTTCCTCGAACTTGACGTTGACGGAGGCGCTGAAGGATGCCATCGACTCTTTAATGAAGACTCGACGAGTAGAATCCCACGGACGGCGCCAAAGTGTCGGCGATTTATGCTGACTAGGTTCTCGAGGGGGTGCCCCGAGAGAAGGGTTTAGGGAGAAGTCGCCGAGAATCTAGAGCCGAAGGTGACAAGAGACGGTTTAGACAGGTTCGGGTCGCCGGAGCGTAATACCCTACGTCCTGTATGGTGTATCTTGTATTGATTAGCTTTTGCAATGCCTGGCGGCGTTGCCCCATGGTCTAATCTAGGGACCCCTGCCCTCCTTTATATATCCCAGGGGGCGAGGTTTACATGGTAAGTCTCCTAGTCAGTTACAATTGAAGAGTCCTAGTAGGACAAGGTGTCCTAGTAAGAGTCTAGCTTGATTAGGGAACCTGGGGTTTCTGTACCCAACGGTGCCTCTCGGCGTCCGGGACCACCCTGTGCTGGACGCTGCCGTACTCGCCGTTGGTGAGGACGTCGAGGATGTCGCCGACGTTGACGACGAGGCACCCCGGCGTCGGCCGCACGGGGAACCACCGGCCGCCGCGCCTGATCTGCAGGCCCGGCGTGTCGTCCACCTGCAGCAGCAGCGTCAGGGCCGGGCTGTCCGTGTGCGGCGGGATGCCCACCACCTTGTGCCGGTGACGCCGGCATGGCGGATAGTGGTGCATCGACATGCTCTGCCCCTTCACGGCGTCGTCGCCGTCGCCGGAGAAGAAGGCGCCTTGGAGCGCCTCTTCACTGACGCCGAGGTCAGCCGCCATGAAACCCAGCAGGCGCTTTGTGACCTTCGCTATCTCCATGGAGTACCTTTCAAGCGCATGCCTATATAGGAGGGAAACTCATCGATCTAATTCTAATCTGAAGAACGCAAGTGTTTGCAAGCGTGCGGTGCAATGGACTAGACACCTGAATGCGGGTGGTTCAGAAGGCCAGAAATTCATGTTCCTGTCCTGGACTCGATGCGTGAAGAGGAGCAGACACTCTGCCCAGTCCAGCTTGTCACTCGTGGCGCCACTGAAGTGGTGGCCGAACCCTTGGATGCTGTCTCCTCGGACTGCCACCGTGTTCTTGGTTTCCAGTGGCAAGCTGAAGAACTGCGCGGCGCTGTCCTTCATCTGCTGCATCGCTGCTTCCTCGACCCCATGGTTTTTGAGCTACATACAAATTATATATATGAAGCACCCTTCATACAATACATATGCAAAGGAAATTAGAATATGAGAGGGGAACGGCAATCGATCGATCCTAACCTGAAAGAAACCCCACTCTCTGCAGGCGGAGCCGAGCTTTGCCGTCTCCGTTGCCGAGAGCTCCGGATCAAGCAGGCTCGCCATGTCCACCACCGGCATCTCGAACGTCTCGTCTTCGCCGACGACTGCGCCGGCCGCCTCGACCTCGTCGGCTCGGATGAACCTCTCAGGGACCTCGACGGAGCCCGTGAACAGGGCTGCGGTGGCGTCCGTGATCTTGTCCCTGGCGATGACCTTGACGGGAGCACCCTCCGCCATTGCTCAGCTGCGTCACTGCTCGCGTGTGGCGTGTCTACCTGCTGTTTACTTGGCACGCCGTAAAGAGTTTATTGAGGGTACAATTTGCACGCAAGTCCATCAAAGGCTCAAAGCTGTATTGTATGCATCCCAGTTCATCAGCTCTCGGGGTTCTTTGGTTATGCTTCTGATCACGACTTTGTGTACAATCTGATCTGCATATCCATTCAAGTACCCATTCGGGCATTTTGCAATGTGCGGATGCAGCTACTTAGAGAGTTAGAGGTGTAGGTAAAAGCAACAGAGGGTGTGGTTGAAAATCCACCTGACTTAAAGGTTATGTTTGCAATTTTATCAAACCACTCTAGGTTGGTGAACCTGATGTTCGGCAACAACCCACTCAAATGCCGATACAGTTTTGTAAACGGCGGCTCAATTCTTTTTTTTTTTTTTTGGAGTTCGTCTGTCCACTGAGTAAATGGTTAGATATAAAAAAAAGTTGTAGAAAAGTTAGTTAATTTGATATAGATCTATCCGCATAAGGTCGTGGTTTTGTCCCTTTTTGGAGTCTTGACGCGCGTGGAGTCTTTCAACAACTACTCCAAACGTACCTTGTGCGAAATATGTATAATCAAAATATGTGCAAAGAAAATGCGACCAAACTGGTTCACATGGGTTGTTAGTTGTGATGCTGACGCCTAACTAGGTGACGGGCTGCAGTAACAATCTCGTAAGGACGATCTAAATGGTCGACAACTAGGTCCGGGGGGCAATGTGGAGAGGAAAGAGGAGAGTGTGCACATGAGCTGCTCCTTTAACCTGCAATTAGAAAAGAGTTTTATGTCAGATGATGGTTGCTACTATGCCATTTTCTCTCTACTCCATATCGCTAGTGAAGTCGCCAGCATTGCCATGTCTGTTGGAGATGCCCTAAGGCCTCTTCCAATGGCTTTGGCGACGTCACCGAGTGGACATGGGCAGGGAACAATAACGAAATGAAAAAGTTGTTACTCTATGCTTCGATTCTGCATTTGCTCTCACATTACTTGGTAGATGTTCTAGCCGTTAGTGATGAAACACTCACTGGCAACGTGTTTTTCGCTAGTTCTCTCTCCGCCATGTCAGCCCAAGCCGGCTACATCGCCTCTGTTGGACACGGGCTAAGCGTTACTATCTGTTGTAGGCGAGAAACTACGCAACAGGTGAGTTTATGATCCAGCTACTATAAATACAGATACACATCGATGGAAAATAATGGAGCTGGTCAAGGATCCTATCCTACCCTTTCGGATGTGGAGGAGGAAATACAAATGATGAAGTTGACATTACAGGTAGAGGCCATGATGATTCCGTTGCTTGGAAGTTGGAACTATGATTTCGTTGCAGACCCTAGAGGTGATAACACACTTTGGAATAATATTTCAGGTGCTCGGGTTCCACCAAACGTTCAAAACAATGTATGAAGGGCAACTAATGCATGAACTAATCCTTGCTTACCAACGATAAAGAAATAAGGAACTTGGAAACAACGGGCGCTCAATTTGGCACGGGTGCTCTTATTTTCTTAGAATTATTTCAGAATTTAATTGGCGTTGCTTTTTCCGTGGTAGATGACATACTTGTCGATAACGAGGCATCCGTTTCAGTGGTAACAACGTAACTATTGATAGCGAGACACCCATGGTGAAAAAGGCCCACTCAATCTCTTGAAGGTGCTTATAACTAGCTAATGCGAAGCGGATTAGATTACAACTTGACACTAGATCATCGGAGCAGTCAGCAGATCCATGTGTGTGTGTGTCTCACCGTCTCTGTTCGTCGAACGGTCGAACCAGGTCAAGCCGAGAGAGCAGACTCGATCTGCTGCTCCGGCCCAATACATGAGGCCTACTACTGTAAGAAGAGACGTGGTCTACGGCCCAACAAGCATATTCACGGCCCACCACGCCTGCTCCTGTTTGCCTTTCCGTCAAAAGTCTCAGACCTCGCAAGCCATCGGCATCGTCATCCAAGGGGAAACCCCTCCTCTCTCCTCGCACCCCGCCCGCGCCGCCGGCTGCCCCATCGCCCGCCCCCCCGCCCGCGCCGGCCCCTCGCGCTTTCCCCTCCCATCCTCGCCGCTGCCGGCGCCGTCACCGTCGTCCTCCTCCTCTCGTCTCCTTTAATGGCGTCGAGAGGAGGCCACTCCGGGATTGGCGGTGAGCTTCTGGCCTTCTTCGGATTGCGCGCTCCTATTTCTTCTCCCCTGCCATGACCGCGGCCTGTTACTTCGATTCGGTTCTCTTTGTACCTAGCGCGAGATTGATCTGCTCATCCACACGCCTCTGTGTTCGCGCCCTGTGCTACGTGGACCCATGGATGTGGGTAGTTAAAAGTGAATCGAAAACGTGACTGTTTGGTTCTATATGTGAATGCTAGGGCTAGATATTAACTCTGTGCATTAGTTGAGCCTCACCTTTGGCTTTTTTTTTTCTTTCCTGTATCACAACTATGAGCATATTCAATTTCTGGAATGGCACAACTTCTAACTATGAGTTCATGCTCCCTACAGATTCTTTTCCCAATGGCACAAATCGAAATGACAGCAATAAAGCGGTATGGCTCTTCTTAATCAAAAGCATTTGATGAAACTTGAATGATTATGTGTTTTACTTCCTGAGTTCCTTCCCAGACTTTCTTCTATGGTGTATTCTTATTTCTCCATCTCTGTAATCAAATTGAAAGTGCTTAATAAATTTCCTAAAGATGGAATGCTGGATGTTGTTTCTCAAAGAGTACACAGTGCAAATTGACAAGCACAAAGTTTGTCTTAATGTGAATTATGTTGCGCTGCATACTTTTGCTGCTTTTAGCACTGATGTGATGCTATATACATCATTCATGTTCAAGATGCATTTGGTTGCCTGGTTGACGGCATTTTCTAATAAATGCACATATATAACAACAACATAGCCTTTAGTCCCAAGCGAGTTGGGGTAGGCTAGAGATGAAACGCAAGAAACAAAGCTCAAGGTTCAGGCACGTTGATAGCTAGTCTCCAAGCGCTCCTATCGAAAGATACTTCCTTGGAAATATTCCACTCCTTAAGGTCTCTGTTTACCGCCTCATCCCAAGTCAATCTAGGTCTACCTCTACCCCTCTTTACATCATTGCCCCGCTTTAGAACCCCACTACGCACAGAGGCCTCAGGAGGCCTCCGTTGGACAATAAATGCACATGTACAATGTTTTTAAAGAAGTATATTGCAAATGCATCTGTTATATCATTGTTGTTGCATATTCAAGAATCAAGAGTAGTTTTTAGTGGAATATTATCAATACTCATTGTAACTGCTGTTTGTACATATCATGTCTGTTCTCATGCTTTGTGTGTTATGCCCGTCGCAGAACACAAGTCAGCATGGCAGGATGCAAAAAGAAAGGCAAACAGAATGGGCAAGGCCTGGACGAGTTTTCAATAGAAACATTAACAGGGGAGGCTATTCTCGAAGTCAACATGGTATTATGCTGTTCTCCTTTTATACTGCATTATGTTTATGTCAAATGTCAAATATCAGACCTAGTCAGGAGATCCCCTCCCTTCACCAGCTCCACCACCACATGCACAAGTCCAAGATCATGAAGCCATTTGACTGTATGTAAATTGTACTTAGGCAAAAAATCCTTTGATTTACCTTTTCCTTGATGCCTTCTTACACAATGATTTTCCTACATGCCTGCTTACACAAGGGTTAGGGGGAAAAAAGCAGATCTGTATTATGTAGTACATTTCCATTTAAAAGTGAAAGTTAATTGCATTTATGATCTTTTTTCTTATGAGTCATTTTCGAGGTACCAGCGTGCGTTGAAAGTCTTACATGACACAGCACCATTTGCCTAGATTAACCATTATTAATATGTGGAAGCTCTTGTTCTTGCATTCTATTTTTTTTGGCGCTCCTATGTAACATTTGTTACCTTTAGTGTTATGGATACATATTCTGAGGCAACTTTAGATCCTTCATTGTTATTTTATACATTAGTAGGTAGTCCCTGTCTACTGTGTTTGAGTCACTGAAATAGAAAAAATATTATGATTGTTATTTGTTATCCAGCATTTCAGAATAAGATATTACTTTTAACCGTTTGAACATCTGGTTTTTTTTTTTCAGGAATCACACAGGAATTTCGTGTTGTCAAAGACAACAGAAGTAAACAGAAAGAGGCTTGTGAGACTTTGACAGAAGCATCTCACAAAAGTGATTCTAATGTTGGAGATAAAAGGTAGAGTATGCCAATCAACCCTTTCTATTGTCCCTTTTATGTAAATGGTACTGGAGTACACAAATAGAAAATATTGTATCATCTGAAGATAATCAGGTAATCGGAGCTTACAGTTGGAGTAAAATAAGATAAACTGGTCATATAGCTGTAGGAGGATTTCTCATATGCACGGTTTTCTTTCATCTTTATAATTTATTTGACTGATTTTACACAGCTGATATGTAATTCTTTTTCCTGATATCACTTTCCTCCACTCATGTTTTAGTAGTTCTAACAACATATTTCTATTAGTTGTTAGAGTTAGTTCAGATAATAGTATTATTGGCTTCTCTGCTTTATGATCTATAGCTGCTTTTGTTTCATTTATCTACACTGAAATGTGCTGCATCGTTTTCACCAGTATCACATCTGTTCATATATGTCATTGTCCTGTTTCTGAAGCTCAACTGAAAAGCTAGCTACACAACACCGTTTGGTTACTCCCAATGATAATGGACATGGAGCAGCTCAAGCTGATAATGGTATCAAAAGTGCTGTTCAAGACCATGATAAGGAAGTCAAGCCTTCTAGTGTCCGAAAGTTGGAACAATCTGAAGGGGTGCAGGCAACACGTGTTGGTTCTCATGCAATTTTGGATAAGGGCAACCAGAACAGAGGGGCCACTGTGTCATCGGGGAAAAATAACTTTGGTGGGGAACTTTGCTGTTCTTCATCAGATCCAATCCATGTACCATCGCCTGGTTCAAAATCAGCTGGAACTTTTGGAGCCATAAAGCGTGAAGTTGGAGTAGTTGGTGCTAGGCAACGGCCTTCTGATAGTGCAGCAACAAATACATCTACCTCTAAGAGCTTAGCCAAAGTGACATCAGCATCCAAGGATAATCCTCCGAGTGAACAGCAATCTGGACTCCCTAGAAACAGCCGTTTAGTTTGCCTGTACCGTTGAGTGGTAGGGCATCCCACCATGTTAGTCATACCAAAGGTTAGCAATTCCATGGGAACTTGATTTGTTAGAATTATTGATAAATAAGTAGCCGTTTTATGATTAGCGTCTCCACCTCTTTATTACACATGTTTTCCTAAGACATAATGCATGGACATACAAGTTTTATACTGCCATGGAGAAGTTTGTTTATAAGAAAAGCATTAACCAAGTAGAACCCAGTTTACAGGTGCATATTTGCTATAGCTCTTCATTTCAATAGACCCATAGCTTCTCTTTATGTACCACACTGGGCATCTGACCAGCTTTCAAATAAAACTGTGTTAACTTTCCTCACTGAGCCTTGTTGAAATTTTTGTCATGCACTCTATGATTGAAAGCTGTGCT
This sequence comes from Digitaria exilis, assembly GCA_015342445.1. Taxonomy (NCBI): domain Eukaryota; kingdom Viridiplantae; phylum Streptophyta; class Magnoliopsida; order Poales; family Poaceae; genus Digitaria; species Digitaria exilis. Next base: position 22,232 of record JACEFO010000085.1, read on the forward strand.
CTTTTTCATGTTTGGTAGTGGTACCTTTTGTATAGGATATTGAAATTTAAAAATTCTTCTCACATGTATGCAGTTAGCCCACATCTGGCGTGGAAGCCCAAATCAACAAGCCCCAGCTGTGTCAATCATGGTGTTGGTGTAGTGCCTCCCTGTGTTGATGGTAACCAGGCAGAAGTGGCTGGTTTGTCAAAGAAGCTTTCACAAGCTAATGTATCCCAAGATGAACATGTTATCATACCCGAGCACATCAGGGTACGAGACTCCGAAGTAACTCATCTCATATTTGGTACTTTTGGATCTGAAATTGACCCAAAGACTTCAGTAACAACCTCACATACTGTTGGGACTAAAGAAGTGTCGGCGATTTATGCTGACTGGGTTCTCGAGGGGGTGCCCCGAGAGAAGGGTTTGGGAGAAGTCGTCGAGAATCTAGAGCCGAAGGTGACAAGAGACGGTTTAGACAGGTTCGGGTCGCCGGAGCGTAATACCCTACGTCCTGTATGGTGTATCTTGTATTGATGAACGTGTTTTGAGGGGGGTCCCTACCTCGCCTTATATAGTCCGGGAGGTAGGGTTACATGGAAACCGTATAGGACTAGGAGACTTTTACAAGTTTATCTCTAATTCCCTAATACAGTATATCCAAACCGACCAGGACTACTCCTTGTCTTGTACGTCAAGTCTTGTTCATGGGCCGGCCCATAGGATGGGCCGCCAGGGTTGTTTAGTCCGTCAGGACTCTACACCCACAAGCCCCCGAGCACCTTATCTCCTGAAGAACAGCCTTGTTGGAATATAGAGTTCTTTGAAGTCCTCCAGAGTTCTTTGAGTCCGCCAGGGTTCTTTGAGACCGCCAGGGTTCTTTGAGACCGCCAGGGTTCTTTGATCTTGGAAGTTGCAACCATGCTGTTCAATAGGTAATGATGTGCTCATAAAACTTCTCGAAGTTCGGATTGGTGCGCACCGATTAGGTGCGCCCAATTGGGCAGCCCCGAGCCTCGTTTATCTTTGAAGAAGAAATTCGAGGTTCTTTCGAAGTCCGAACCAAAAGAGAATCAATTTCCGAGAAAACCCGAAGTCTTGTAAAATTCTTCAAAAACTTTCAGAAAAATATTTCCTGAAAATATATCCACAGCCCCCGAGCCTAAATTTGAACGAAGTCAAATATAGGATCAAGAAAGGACCAAAAATGAAATTTACCGAAGTAACTGCTTCGAAAAGCCCATATAAACCGCCCGCGACCCCTCATATCCATACGCTTTCGCGAAACAGATCTAGGGTTTGCTGCAACCGCAGTTCGCACAATCCAGAGACCGCACTCAAGCATCCACTTCTTCCCCCAAACTTAAATCCAATCCCACCAAATCTCGAAAGATCACAATGGCTGGTGGTGAAGGTTCTAGCCGCGGCAAAGGCTCGAAAAGGAAGGCGGAAGCAATGAAGCAGGTCGTTACGACCGAGGAGACAGCACCCGCAGGGGGAACAACCATTGTCGAAGATCCCATCAGTGATTGGCCCACCAGCAACCTGACGGAGAAACACATCAAAGCCCTAGAGGCGGATGGATTCTTGCCCGCGCAGCAGATCAGCCAGTGGAGAAGCGCACACAGGCATGAATATCCCTCCGAAGAAACCGAAGAAATCACAGTATGGAAGGCCTTCTATGAAGTCGGATTCGGTATGCCCACCTGTGATTTCTTCCGCCGCATCCTCCAGTTTTACGGGATTGAGCTGTGCCATTTGAATCCCAATTCCATTCTGAATATATCCATTTTCATCCATCTGTGTGAAGCCTTCCTAGGGATAGACCCCCATTTCGCCCTGTTCCGCCATCTCTTTAGGGTGAAGACCTCTAGCGGTCCACTGCAAGTGGTGGGCAAGGTCGTGATCCAGTTCCGCCAAGGCATGAGGGCAGTGTATTTGGATTATACCACCAAGGAAAGCCTTAAGGACTGGCAGAAAGAGTGGTTTTACACCTGGAACCACCAACCACAGCTGCAGGGCCGTTCGGGGAATCCTCCAGTGATGAAGCTGAACTGGAATAAAACAATCAGAGTAGATGAAGCCACACAAATTCCTGAGCTACTGGCCATGATCAGAGACCTGAAGGCACAAGGCCTAACAGGAGCCATAGTCTTCCGGTCATTCCTACTCAGGAGGATTCAACCCTGCAGGCAACGCTGTAACCCAGGGTACAAGTACTCTGGGGAGACAGACCCCTCAAGGAATGCTACCGGGGACTTATCAGAGAAGAGGGTGAACCAAATCTTGAAGAAATTCCTGGTGATGACTGATGAACAATTTCCAGATATTCCAGAAATCTCCGCAATAACCATGACACCCGAGGTAAATTCCTTATCTGAATTCATATCTGCATTGTTGAAAAAACATGGGGAACTAACATCTTGGTCATTATAGTATGAAGCCCGACGCACGCTGTATGTAAGCCTGCCACCTCTGGATCCAAGCAACACAGAGGAAGCAGCCCTACTGGCATGCTGTGTGGATTCCCAGGTTAGGGAAAAAGTCCACCGAAGCAAGCCAGTGGAAAGTGAAGATCCTGATGAGCCAATGATAAAATCTGAACCACAGGACCCAGAAGAAGCCCAATCTGAGGCAGGGGCGACCTCCAAGGGAGGAGAAAGGTCCAAGAGACCGGCGCCAACTGAAGCTCAAGCGCCAGTGCCAAAGAAAGCGCGCACCATGCCCAAGCCCCGTGCCAGAACCATTCCAGAAGGGAGGGCAAAGGTATCCCCGCAACCCAGAGTAGCTGCAACTTCAGCGGGGATAGCCATCGGAGTGATAGGAACCAGCATGCCGCATCAAGGCAGCTCTGCGCGGCGTGCACTGTCTGATGAAGAGATTCTTCATGAGATCCTCAACCCTGCCTCCGTGCCGTTCGAAGGGACAACGCCGATTCTTGAAGAACCCTATCCAGCAGGACCTTCAACGGCGGGGCAGGAGGTGGAGGAGGAGTTCACCTTGGGGGAGCCAGAGATCCCCATGCGACCCTCCAATATGTAAGTATTTCATAAATAGTTGTGGAAGTACCCATTAGAATATGCTGTCAGGACTAACAGACTTCAATTTTCCAGTGTTGAAAAAACTGCAGCCACAATCAGGGTAGAACCCCAGGTTGACCACATGGCCGTAGAACCAGAGGCCTCAGTGCCCGAAGAACCCAGGGTTGTTCCAGAAACAACCCTGCCAGAAGCCCAAACAACTCTGCCGGCCGACCCGTCAGCACCAGCAGAAGCCCAAGTGGAGGAAACAGGCGCGGAAGTGCTGGCGGAGCTCGAACAACTGGTCACGGCGGCAGTAATAGAAGAATCCGAGCAGGAACGCCGTGATCAGTCTTCTGCGCAGCCTCCGAGCGTTACAGTGACAACTCAAACCGGGGCGGAAGCAGAGTGCTCAAGGGGGAAGCAAACCGAAGAAACAACCCCGGAGCAAATAATTGAAGGAATCCCAGGGTACCTCAGAGTACCGGAGCCGAAGAAGAGGGCAGGAGCTTCCGCATTGGGAGCTTCGACCCGGTGTTCAATCCAAACCCACAGACATTTGAATACATCTTGGACACGGAGGAGGACGAACACCACATCGACAGGGGAATGTACCACGCCGAGAGGGCGGTGGCCTACTTCAAGGTTAGTAAAACAACCCTGGACTTATAGTTTTGAGGAAGCATTTTGTATAATCAACTCTGTTGTAGGCTGTTGGCGAAGCATCAAGGAAGAAGACCGAGTATCTGCACAACATTTCCTTGATGCACGCCAAGGCGGACCGTCTCCACAAGGAGCTGGAGCGTGAGCGCGAAGATCGCAAAGCTCCAGGAGGCGGAAGACGCCAACACGATCCGTACTCTGCATCTGCGCACCAAGGAATTGGCCGCAGAGAAGGAGGACGTGAAGAAGAAGCTTGCAGCAGCAAAGTCTGAGCTCAAAGGTGCCCTGTTGCCACCGAATTCTTGCACTAGTATATCCTTTGTCTGTGTTCAATAACAATTCTGCCTCTGTCGTGTGTTTGTAGGGGCACAACAACAACTCGCAGCAGCCCAGATCAAGATGACGGATTGGTCCAATGTGGCCAACCGCTATGAAGACGCACTGAAGACCCTCACTGCGGACCATGAAGGCGTAAAAGAACAACTCCGAGTGGCGGTCCAGCAGCGCAAGGATGCCGATGATCAGCTAATTCAAATCCTCGAGCAACAGAAGCAGCTTGCCAAGAACCTGGAGGGTGCTCAGGAGGAGAACAATCGGTTATCCAGGGATCTCGTCCAAGCACAGAAGCACTTAGCAGACAAGAAGGTGCTGGACGAGAAACTTGAGCAGGCGGCCGGGCGAATGTCTGAACTTGAAGAAGAACTGCGGAAGATGAAGAAGTCAGACGACAACCTGGCAGAAGCCCTGAACCGGATCGCGCAGCTCGAGAAGGCAGCGAATCCGGTGGTGAAAGCCTTGGTGCCCGAAGACCCTTCAACACCGCAGACATTCTTGGAGCGCCTGAGGGCCATGCCAAGACAGCTGAAAGCCTACATCAAGAGATCTTCGAAGGCTTGTCTTGTGCATGTCCTTGCAGTAGTGAAGTCCAGGTACCCGGAGGTAGACATAGGTACATTAGTTCAGGGGCGCAGCGCCAGATTGTACGGAGTCTACCTTTAGGGGCTGAAGCAAGAGGCTGAACCGGTTGCGGAAGCAATTGCTCAGAGCCTTAGGCTGTAGATAAAAACAGATGTTATTGTAATATAAGTACAATGCAATGTAATATATCTTTATTGCCATGGTATGAAGTAGAACCAAGAATTTCTGCGATTCCTGGGTTGTCCTCTGTGTTAAGAACCAGGACTTAGTCAAAATGTACCGCGAAGTAGATTTTAACTTGAAAAACAACCCTGTTAAGGACCAAAGGAACCCAGGGAGATTTCGTATAGCATTAGCTATCTTATAAAATGTACCCTGGAAGGATACTTGGGAACTAACTGTATGTGGTCTGCCGAAGCAAGAACCCAGTAAGACCCACGGAGCGGCAGCGTTAAGCTGATAATTATCACAGAGTAGTGCAATAGGAGGAATAAATCCGTTCTTGGCCCCGAAGGAACCCGGAGAGACCTCGATTTTGCAGGAGGAACAGATCCGGTTTTGGCCCCGAAGGAACCCGGAGAGACCTTTATTTTATTAGGCTCGTTTGTAGGAAGAAACTGTCCGAGT
>JACEFO010000087.1:0-37389 GCA_015342445.1 Digitaria exilis
TCATTTTTGTGGTATTGTAAACCATGCCAGATGCCATTATAATTAATAAACATAGTTACTAATCTAAACATAGGTAGAGATGAACTAAGAAAGCATAAGATATGAAGTAGCTACAATAAATATGGCACAAACTTCATATATTATATTGAAGAATTGGTAAAGATCTGACAAAATGGATACAAAGTTTTTATTCAAGAACAATAAATGATCTTGGAAGAACCAACTTGATCAGTCGATGAATAATCCTGGCTCATAAGAACTTGATTCAAGTTGATGAACTAATTTTGGCTCATCTAATCCTTAAAACTAGGGTACATAAAAAACTAGAGTCATTTCTGGCTTGGCTGTGTTCGTCTAATTATGTCTCTCTAATGAGGGGTTCCCCATGCTATATAGGTCTCCAAGGTTGGTTCGGGAGGTTCTAAGTATGGTAGTTAGTAAGATCGACATAAAAAACTGTTATACAAACGCCACCCCAAGGGGATGGCCGAATGCCTTAGTGTGGACTGGCTGGCCGTGGGCCTATCAGTTCTCCAATACCTCCTCTGCACAACGCCTTTGCATGGTGGGCTGGTGGAGCCCAATCTGATCATGTTGATGATAGCTTCTGTTGAACGTGTTTTGTTGGCCTTCCACCATCTTGGAGTCATCCGAATAGAATATTCTTTAGTCTTTGATTGGATGTAAGATATTAGAGCATGTAGCACTTAATTGGCTTGAATAACTAATGCTGAGGAATTGGACATGAAGTCAATATCAATACCATATTTGGATGTGCAAGTAATGAGAGATGAATCAAAGAAAATAACCAATTCCAATCATGTTTGATGTATTAAAGGTTGGAATGTAGTTTGTTGTCAAAATGGTGCATCCATTGCCAAATATATTTCGCATCATGCCATATTGATTTCACGGTTAAATATAACTTGGCACTTTAAGTACATGAGAATATTAAAAATAATAATAGATATTGCAATAATATGATAAAAACATGTAAAAAATTGTGACAACCCATAAATTCATGTTGATCACAAGCATCTTTTAATAGTGGCCAATACTATATGATAATATCCAAAGTCGCTTACAAGTACCATGACATCTCACAAACACCTCAATTAAAAAGGTTCATTACTACTATATTACATCACAGTATATTTCAATCACCCCATCATATGTCTAATTCAGCCACAAATAGTTGTAGGTCCTGAAAATCCAAGCAACAGAACTTATTTAGGGTTTAATCGTCCAAATCAGTTGAGTGCTAGTGAAGGTAGAATGGCATGGGGGAGACGCCATGGATGTAACAGGAAGAGGGAAGAGGGAAGCCGATTTACCCATCTCCAACTACACATGAATGCCTCAGGAAAGACGGGAGATTGGGAGCGAGATGGTGCAGCAGGGCGAAAGGGAAAGGGCGGAGATGTAAGAGCATGATGAGAGAAGGCCAGACAGAGTACCTGTGCCAGCGACGGGGGCTGCAGAAGCGGCGTCGGCTGGGAGAGAGGGTGCAGCGGCTCCCTGGTCACGCCGCCTTCTCATGGGCGGGTTGCCTCTCCTTTTCCGCGAGGAAACGAAGGGTACGGGTCTTGGTGCGGGTCGGGAGGGCGATTCAGGCCAATACGGAGCTGTGGATGTCTGAATTGTGGGCTGCCGCACGCAAGGGTGGTTGATTCGCTGCGGTATTCAAGTTCGATTTCAGCTGCCAGTGTCAAGGCCATCCAAACGGCTAAATTAAAGCTTACTCAATGCCAGTTTTTAATTCTAGCCCTCAATGTCTACTTTCCAAACGGGGGCTTATTCTTTTATGCTCATTTTTTCTCAATTATCACCTTAGTTCCTGAAATCATATAAAGACAAAGTACAAGTGGAACCAAGTTATACTAAACAAATTATAATAGTAAAGTAGTATTTTCTTGAGATATTGACATGAATATATAACACTTAAGGACCGTCAATAGTGATAGCATGAAAAACTGCAACATTACACTTGAATTACACTATCACTATCATCATTATTATCATACCGCAAGTTCATTCTTCTCCGCCAACACCTTTTCTGTTCAGATTCTTACTCGTAGTTACAAAGAGGACAAATAGACATAATATCCATGCGAGGACGATGAATCTATTCGAGTTTTACTCTGTAGAGGGGAAACCCAACAAGCACGTCACACTAGCAAGTCCCAGACTCTCATATGTGCTCACTGTTCCCCTCAGACTCAATCCACCCAGACCGACTACATCGCTCCATGAACCCCAGGACCCAGCCCATGTTGTGTCCACGACTACAACCTTCAACTCTACCTGGTGGGGGGTCGAACTGAAGTTCAAGACCCGAATCTTTCAAGTACTATGTTTTGCGGATCCATATAACTGTTATGCTACTAGTACGTTCAGCAGTTGTCACAACACTGCCCAGACGACATAGTCCTTAGATGATTTCACTATTGCAGACAGGGCAAAACCACCATTGTTCCTCGCATACCCAAGCCTTGCCCACCATCTCTTAACCGCGTGAATGGTAGAAAATCACTCGACTTTTGTTGCAGTGCTACTCAAACCTAGCATGCTAGTTAAGGGACTTGGATTCCTAGGGATTCATGTATCTAAGGTTCCAAACAACTCCTTGATATGCAAGTGCACCATACACAAAGAGAGGACTAGAATGAACTTCAGAAATATAAGATGTGCACCGTGCTTGCCTTGCAATGGGGTTCGCTCTTTTGCATAGCAGTGTAGGTCTTGGTCGGCTATGGCGGTGAACATCCACAGCTGGATTGGCTGGTTGGGCTTCAGGAGGGTTGCAGGCTTCACTAGCTCATAGGCACCGTCAGCTTGAAAGGGCTCTACATGAGAAAGGAATGCATGTAGAGTTAGTCACAAGAGCAAGAACGGCATAATGTGAAGCACTTTTCTATCGACTAAACATGACAGACAATGCAAGATTGAGCCATGTTTTTAGTTTCCCTAGAAAGACATATGACACACAGTGCAAGATTGAGCCATGCTTTTAGTTTCCCTAGAAAGATTATATTCTGAGGGTTGCAATGGAGCTGCAAGCTCACAGAATAGTTCTTTTGATGTTGCCAGGGGAAAGTATATTCCTTTTATACTGGTGTCAGGAGTATTTCTTGTTCTGGACTTCTATTTTGCTACTAGTGGGGTTTTATAGCATCTTTTTCAACAAATGCATCAGCAAAACATGACATGCAACCGGTTCTCAGAGAAAAAAGTAGAGAAACATCAAGAAATGGTGGAAGACATATGTTTAGAGCGGAACAAAGATTGAGTCGGCTTCGAAACAGAGGTTGGGTAACGGTTCTATTTCAGCAACATTGGTCAGCTTGGATAGAAACAACCACTACTACAGAACATACTTTTGGTAACACATACTTGTAATATATTCATCGTGTGTTACAAAGGAAATTTATAAGAACACATAGTTGTGTGTTACAGATGATCACGGTAACACATTGTACTTCTTTTGTAAAGTTGTGTTACAAAAAACAATTATAGTAACACAAAATTAGTGTTACAACTAAATGTTACAAACTGACAGTATTTGCAACACATATAAAATTTGTAGTAACACAAAATTATTGTTACAACTAAATGTTACGAAATGGTAATATTTTGTAACACATATAAGTACGTTTGAATTTCTCAAATTTGAAATTTCAGTTTTCAAACAACCTCGGATGGCAAAACAAACAAAATGAGAGTTGTAGATCGCAATCAGTTATGAAACATTGTAGTTCACACATTTTTTATTTGAATTCATCTTGTCAATGAAAACTAAGCTTGAATTTCTAAAAGTGGAAATTTTGTAAATGACTTTGGATTGAAAGACTACCAAAATGAATGTTGTACATCTTGAAAAGTTGTGAAATTTTATAGTTGAGAACTATTTTATTTGAATTTATCTTGTCAATAAAAACTATGTTTGAATTTCTAAAATTTGAAATTTATATTTTATAAATGACGTTGGATTGAAAAACTATCAAAATGAAAGTTGTATGCCTTGAAAAGTTATGAAACTTTGTAGTTGACAATGTTTTAAATTAAATTTGTTTAAAGCCTCAAATAAGCAATTTACACTCGGTTTCTATAATATTTGAGGATTCAAATAGAAACAACGCAAGTTGGAGTGTAGTGGTGGTAGATGTGGTTACATGCGAGGAAACGTGAGGTTGTGGGTTTGAATCTCATATAGCAGCAATAATTTTTTCTATTTTTTGGATTTTTTTATTCACAAAGTGTTACTATAGAAGTGTGAAAGTGTTACAAAAGCTAAAAAAATATGTTACACAAAACAACTAGTAACACTCTTTTGAAAATAAAAGAACACATGTGTTTTGTTACAATAGATCATAGCCTTGGCGGCGACGAACTACTTCATGGACATGGGCGACGGTGTGGTGTGCTGGATCGTGCAGATGTCTCCCAGCGCGTCCATTATCGGCAACATCACGCAGAGGAACTACCACGTCAGGTACGACATGGACAATTCAGAGCTGTCCTTCCAGCCGGCCAGTTGCGACAATCTTTGAAGAAGGGAGGGATTGATTAGCTCATCGTCTACTATTAGTCTCCCAATGCAAATTAGGGAGTTCATTTCATCGATCAAGGTTGTACTATATATTTTCACCATTATACACCTACATTATCAGATTATATAACTATATATATGTTGATGCCTTTTTGGATTAACACACAAATGTGCTGGATCATATGATCGCCAAAAACTTTCCTCGCTGGAACTCTACGTGCAGCCGTCTAACCGTCCGTGTTGGCCGGTCTGACTAAATGTAACAGAGAAGCTGCAAATAACTAAATCACCACCCCCGAGAGGAACCCTGTCAGGGATGGAGAGTCATGGGTTGCTCTGATATCGCCAGGCCACTCAGAACGTCCTTAACCGCCCCAGTGACAAAAAAGGAAAGCAAAGGGTACGAAAATATAGGGTTCGAGGGATAAACAGGATAGAAACTTTTTGTTGATCGGATAGAGAGCCTCAATCGGACATGACCCCTTATATTTATAGGGTGGTGAGGTCTTGCCCCGCAAGGAAAATCTCTTTACAAATCTAAATCCACAGATTCCCTTGATCTCAGTCAGATTCGGGGGTAACCGGCCAGACCGGCTATACGAGCGGTATGACAGGCTATAGAGCCCGACCGATCAGCTCGCTTTTCACGGGCGGTCTAACCAGATGTCCCAGCTTGATAGGCTTGCTGCCATTTTTAGTCATGAACATATGGCCCCCTGTTTTTTAAGCGAAGTGTACCATAAAACCAAAAAAAGTCTAAGGGCGATGTTACTCATAAAATTCCACAGGCCCTTTTATTCTAAGGATAATATTTGATATACCGGCTATATCTTTCAAGCATCTTGCCATACACTTGGATAATACTTTCTCAAGTACCTCTCATTAAGAACTCTAGGCAACTGAGATCCCTGTAAAGTCTGGCATATAAGAATTTCCATAACATACTCTCACAATCCGATATGGCCCTCACCAACATGGTGACCATTAACCAAACTTATTGCTCTTCATCGAAATAGGTAAAATAGTCTTCCAAACTAGATCATCAACTGGAAAGGATTTCACTCTCATCTTTCGGTTATATGCTCTAGCAACTCACCTTTTGTCTTTCTCAATCTCCACCAAAGCTTACAAACGCTGGTTGGTCACCTCATCAATATTATCAATCATGAAAGCGTAATATATGTCGATATCAAGATCATTTTGCTTTGTCAATCTACGAGCAGACATATTTACCTCCACGGTAGCTTGACCATAAACAAGATCAAAAGGAGTATCTTTAGTAGCACCATGTCTAGCAATATAATAAGCCCATAAAGCTTCAGACAATACAACATGACACCGTCTTGGATTCTCCTTACTATTTTTATTTATGATCTTAATTTAAATCTTCTTGGTGGATTCGGCTTGTTCACTAGCTTAATCATAATATGGAGATGAATTGAGCAATTTGATACCATAAAAGTCAACAAACTCACGTACATCTTTGGATACAAATGATGTCCGTTCATCTATTCCTAATGTTTGAGAAATCCAAAACATATGTATAATATGCTATGTAATAAATTCAATCACCTCCCAATGTGTCATATTGTTGAGAGGAGTTGCATCAATCCACTTAGTTAATAATTAGTAGCTACAATCACAAAATAATGCCCCCTTGATGAAGAAATATGAATCTTTCCAACAAAGTCAAAACCAAATTCTCTAAAAGCCCAAGGTTTAATAATGGGATGCAACAGTGCAGCAGCTGCTAACCGAACATCCTCCATTTTTTTTGACAATCTTCACATCCTTTGTAGTAAGAAAAACAATCAGCTAGCTATCATCGTGGGTCAGTATAATAAGCTATTCTAAAGATCCACTTTATCGTACGAATTGATTGATGCGTACCGCAAACTCCTGAACATCTACCGTAGCTAGCCTAGCTTGATCAGGACCCAAACACTTTAAAAAGCAAACCATCTAAAGTATGATGATATAGTTCGTTATCAACCAAAGTAAAGTTGATAGCCCACCGACAGATTTTCCATTCCACTAAACCACTAGCACCACGTAAATAGTCCATGAAAGGCCTCCTCCAATCCTCTAATTCAGCTCCAGAAGTTTGGGAAACAACCATAGCTGAATCAGGACTCTCGGCAACACTGTCAGTCAAACCGCTTGTCAAAGTGGTTATGTCAATCCCAATGGTTAGACCGACCACCCCATGTTGTCAAATCGACTATTCTAGGGCACAAACCTGGGCCTCACAAAACATCAGCTTTGTTAACCTATCATCACAAACCATTGGAGTAGAAGAAACAGGGTCGGATAACACTTGGCTGGTTGGACTGCCTGCTCAGCCAATCTAACCGACTTGTCGGTCTAGACCACCTAACCCGCTGGTTGCTCCAGCTGTGATGATGATGAGGCTAACTGATCACAGGCCTTGGATCTCCATTCCTTCTTCTGAGGGATCATGGCCTTGAGCTTGTTAATGAAATCACCCCTCTGTTTCTTTAAGTCTTTTGAAAACACAATCTCTGAAGCATCCTCCTCTATGCACGAGTCAAATCTGAAGGATACCATTTAGGGAAAAAATATTTAAATTTTCTACTACCGGCTGCCCTCATGATCATTAGCAGCAGAGACTTTTGAGGTGGACCCCTTAATCTGATCGTTCAAAACAATCGGTCCCTCGCCACCATCCTCAAGTGATACATTCGTAGTAATATGCGTATCAACGGTTCTTTCTGAACTCACACTCACCTTTGATCCTACCCTTTTAGTCCCCGTTGTATTTTGTTTCGCGACTAAAGACTCTTTACTCTGGGTCGATATTACCAACCCAGACTAAAGGACACTTTTAGTCCCCGTTGTTGGTTTCCCAATTTTTGAATCCCGCGGAGGACCCTTTAGCCCTGTTTGGTAACACCAACTAGGACTAAAGGGTCACTTTTAGTCTCGGTTGGTGGTTTCAAAGGCGACTAAAGGTCCTCGGGCCTTTAGTCCCGGTTGGAACCACCAAATGGGACTAAAAGTGACCCTTTAGTCCCAGTTGGTGTTACCAACTGGGACTAATTAAAAGGATAGCATCTCTCACTCAATCTCTCACGCGAGGCTGGAGGTCGTGGGTTCGAACCCTACGCACGCGCATTGCGCATTTGCGTGTGTGGGGGCCGCTCGGGTGGTATAGAATTTTATTTTACCATGGAAACCCTTTAGTCCCTGGTGGTGTAACAACCCGGGACTAAAGGTTCCATTAGTCCTGGTTGTGATATACGGTCCCGGTTGGCTTTTTGGTACGAAGGGCCCTTACCAACAGGGATCATATGGGGGTCTCTCCTGCAGTGCCACCTGCCTAGGGAAAGCCGACGGACCTGGGTTTTCCCCTATTTCTGCTGGTTTTTTTGCCAATTTGTCTGCACAACTCATCCATAACTAGACCAACTTATTAGATTTAAGCAAATTATGTATGAGACATGGTGTGAAATCTCCATTCATGCCTGGGATGTTGATGGTCAAACCATGATTAAATGGCCGTGAACATTTGGCTGCTCGCTGTTGCTGACCAAATCCCATACAGAAACGCCTCACTAATTTAACCCCCAATTATCTCGGTATTGTGGCATTGACTGCATACTTATCACATCTAAGGACCATTGCCAAAATGTTAATACAAAGATGACAAAACATTTACACAAACATGACTTGGCTGCTCGCTTTTGGTTGCAAGGTTCAGGTCATGTTGATTAGAAACCACGTCGTTTCTGTCAATAATCTCCATGAAATTAGGGTTACCCTTCCAGACGTAAGATCGGCTATCCCTATCCCATCACAATGTATAATTCTTAACGCAACCCATCAAAACGAAGGCAGAAGACACACCATATTTAATTTAAGGAATGAATCTTACTATTACATTGTCATTAGATACCAACATGCTCTGAAATCATTTACACTATGATGCGGTTCTTTTGTGGATTGCTATTTCGTGTCCGGTAATCGTAGGCTATCCCGACATGGCCAATCTATATGCTTCAATCTGTACGTGTATAATGGTGAAATGATATATACTACAGCCTTTATGAAATGAAACCACCTAATTTGAGATACTATTAGTAGAGGATGAGCTCATCAGTCCCTCGTTTCTTCAAAGATTGTCGCAATTGGCCGGCTGGAAGGACAGCTCTGAATTTTGCACGTCGTGCAGGATGTGGTAGCTCCTCTGCATGATATTGCCAATGATGGAAATGCTTGGTGACCTCTGCACGATCCAGCAGATGACGCCGTCACCCACCGGCAAGAAGTAGTTCTCCGCCGGCAGTGCCATGTCAGCACCGTCGAAGTGCAGGACCATGGACGGGACCTCAGCCGAGGTGCCAAACGTCTGGAAGCAGACCTGGGACGCGTCGCCGACATCAGCCAAGGTGAGGTTCGTCTGCGACAGGAGTGCCGCCTTCGCCAGCGTGTACGCCGGCTCGGCGAGGTACGTTAGCGTCGTGCCAGAGTCGAAGATGAAGCCACTATCCCCGGTGCCGGGCGTCGTCACGTTGCCGATCGATATGCTCTGCAGATCGACGGAGTAGAACGATGGACTGGGCACCGAGATCAACGGCGTGGATTGGACGCCGGGGCCCGTCAAAGGGCCGGAGCCGAACAGGAGAGGGCTCGACTTGTTCGGGTCACTGGTGAGGCAGTACGAGAAGGCACCAACGTTGAGCTGCGAGACTAGTGACAGTGACCCACGGCCCAGCCCAACAAGCCCAGAGCCCGTGCCGTACCCACCCTCGGACATGGTGGTGCACCCAAAACCGATGTCCGGGACGGCGTCGGTGCCGAGCGTAAACGTCTCGGTGCTGAGGTACCCCTTGGTGTAATGGTGTGAGCTCTTCGAAAGGCCATAGCTGTACAAGTAGTCGCATTCGTCGCCGCCAGTGCTGCACGCCGCGAGGGACTGGTTCTTGAGAACGCCACAGAGGCCACCGGAGCACGGCATCTTGGAGAAGGACGAGGAGGTGTTGGGGTAGTAGGAAGGGGAGCCCTGAGGCGCGCACTGGGTGCACGGGCCGCACTTGAGCCAGACGAGGTCGCTGCCGGTGTCGGCGAGAGCCGACAGCTGCTGCGGCGGCGTGCCGATGGAGAACGTCATGCCGTACTCGCCGCCGCCGTCCTGCTGCAACGGCGTCTGAGCGCTCGCGTCGCCAGCGGCAGCGGCGAGACGGGCCGCGAGCATCGACAGGCGCTCGTGCGATCTGCGCACGGCTCGGGTGAAGTCGATGGTCTTTTCGGAGCGCGTCATGGTGGCGCGGAGGACCGGGCGTTCGGAGTAGCCCTGAGGAGCTGCGAGGAGGAAGGAGATGAAGAGGGTGTGGAGAAGTAACTTGGTCGCCATTTTCGGACGTTGATTGTGGATGTATATGCTTTGATGACTGAGGAGGGGCTTCGTAGGAGTTTATATAGACGCAAGTCAATAACGCGTCGTCAAGGATTGAGCTTAATTTGGACCACGCCATTGCCAAACCAATAACCAGATTAAATTTGCGATAAAGCGGTTAGTGATATATATTTTGAAATTCATGTTTGATAACTACTCTGGTACCTTCGTATATATAATTTTTGTTTTGCTACAGTCATAGCAAATGAAATGATCCAATGCAGCAGTGTCATTAAGATATAGCTCGTCTCGATCACCAAACTCTCAAAATACATGAATCGTCATTTCCATATGACAAATATTCGAACTTTATTGTTTGAGTATATCATAATAATAATAATGGTACTTATAAGGATATTCAAATGCACTACTAATTTTTCATCAGTATGTCTACATATAAATATATGTAAAATAATCAGAGCTAATTTTTGGTCAACGAACTGGAAGACTTAGTCTGGAATACAAGCGTGTCCAATAAAAGGAAGTGTTTTTTTTCCTCGGTGATGTTTTTTTTGAAGGCCAATTCCTGACAAGTACTTATACCAAAACACAAGACTGACCCGGTATGTAATCCAGCATGGTAGACTACGGGTCAATACAATCAGGACAAGACCAAGTAATTAACATTCAAAACGGCGCACACGATAGCGATGCACGCGCGACACTATTTTTCCTGACCGTGTCGTTCTCTCACACCTGCGTATAGCACTATAGCACACATCATGAAGCCACTTATTTAGGGAATTTCTTTATTTCTACAAACGCGTGAATATATTTTCGACACCTTCGTGACCACATGGCAGGTTGAAGAAGTTTCCGCGGCGGCCTCTTCTTGGAACCTTTCAAGTGACATTTTCTCTAGTTGTGCTGGCCTGCTCTTATTCCGTATATACTACCAAGTCCAAAACAGCCAGAGGAAAATGCAAATTGCATGGGAGCCGAGAAGCAGTCATGCAAATAACTAAATACCCAAATGGCCAAAACTGCTATGAAATTGTCCATAGCGTCCAACGTCATGAAAACCCCTCATGAATCGGGATGGACGAAGATTCTGTTTTCATTTTTTTTTCCTTTACGCAAAAAGATTCCGTTTTCATGATGGTCAAACGTGGGTTGTTTTTTCATGATTGTAATTCGTGACCATGATCTCCAAAAAATATAGGTATCTCCAATATCATTCCGTGGTACCGTCATCCATTTACTTCAATGTACATACAAAAATTAACGACCAAAGGGCATGTTCCATTTTCACGCGTTCTTGCCGCCTGCAAAAAATGGTACCACTCTCATGTGAGTTAGGGCTAGTTTAGTAAGATTTCAGCCATGTTCACATCCGAAGCACTTTTTTCCATGGATTGTTCTTGTTGGGAAAATGTTTGGTGAAATAGCATCTCATGGCAGTATAAGGATCGACCTGCAAGCCCCTCCGGAGAACAAGGGTAGCAAATAAGGCGGAGCTCCAGTCGGTAGGATTAAAGGAGCTGAGAGCTCCTCACCGAAGCAATTTGCTACACATCACCCTTTGAGAGGGCTTCAAGCTGCTCGAGAGCTACCCATGTAGTCCTGGCAAGCAAGGCCAATCACTCTCACACTGCCTATGTTTCAAATAAATCCTTAAGTTTTCTCGAAATCCAACCCGCCATCCATCCACCTCTCAATACGTCTTTTACAACAATCCTCAGATTTTCACAAAATCTAACAATGACCACACAGAAATTTATACATGGTTTTTATTCGTTCCTCATTTAATTCGAACACCAAAACGAGTTCAAATCAAATGGTGTTCAACATGAAAGTTTTTAAAAATATACAATGTTTCTGTAGATAAAAAATTTAAATTATAGACACTTTTATTTAAAATAAATTATCCTAAAGAAAGACCTTTTTAACTAAAGTATACAACTAATCAATATGATTCGTTTGCATTAGTTACTTCAGAAAATAGTTGCCAATATCCAATAAATGATAAATAGTTTTCTATATGTGAAATATTCACCATTAATTTTAATACATCCTCAGTGTTTTGTACAACGTATGTAGAACCCGTCAACGCACCAAAGCATATTTATATTGTTGTATACCGTAAAAAACAAGCATATCCATAGCAGAGTAACTAACAAATAAATTTGACAATATCCAATAAATGATAAATAGTTTTCTATATGTGAAATATTCACGTGTTTAGTACAACGTATGTAGAACCCGTCAATGCACCAAAGCATATTTATTTTGTTGTATACAGTAAAAAACAAGCATATCCATAGCAAATATAATTATTGCTAAGTACAATTATATGATTTTAGGCGAATTAATCGTCTCATCTTCGATCTTGACACTTTGATTCCTTCATATCTTGTTGATGAGTATGTGCTTTACTTGGGATCTATTGTGTTTGACCCCCTTCAACAGACTGAGAGAAGTGCTGGGTTCATTGGGCCTTTGCTGTCCCCAACGCCATTGGTGCCGTACTCTGATTCTGATGAGGAAGATGTGCAAGTGCTTCAAACTCCCCCGACCCCAACCTCTTCCATGCGCAAGCGTCGTCGCCGCATGCTTCGTGAACCCTTGGATGTGGCCTTCCTGAGATGTAGTGCAAGGCTCAATCAGGAGGAAGGCTACATCAATGAGGCTAGCGCGGTGGCGGCCTTGGCCAACCCATCCATCTACCTTGGACATACCTCCGCTCCAGCTGCTGCGGAGGTTCCACCTTATCTCAGCATTGATAACATCCAAGGAATGGACTCTGGGTTCCTGCAGATGCAGACTGGTGCTGTGTCTGCTCCTGCTCTTCTTGAGCTTGATGAAGATGAAGTTTCTCCCAATGTGTAAAAGGTTTAGTCCTGCTTGCTCAACCTGGGGGCTGTTTTGCGTTAAAAGGTTTTATGTTTCTCTGGTGTGCTGTGCTGTGAACACTAAAACTACTTGCTGGTGTGATCGTTTGCATGTAATGGATGTTATATACATTCTTCATCTGTGGTGGCTGCTTGCCTATGGTTTGGTTTATCTGTATGGTCTGCATATCATATGGTGGATGTCTCTCTCTGCATGTTATAAATGAATCGTGTCATGAAATTCTTAGTTTGGAATGTACAAGGTATCAATTCACAAAGAAAGTGGGATGCTATTAGAGATAAGATTTTAGAATCAGGAGCCTCAGTGGTTTGCCTACAGGAAACCAAACAAGCCTCGTTTGATCTTGATTATATAAGAAAATTTTGTCCTAGGCATTTGGATAAATTCGAATTTTCCCTTCCATGGGAGCATCAGGTGGTTTAATTGTGATATGGAATTCACGTTGCTATGAGGGTGATCTAATCTAGGCTAATTCTTATGCTGTTACGGTCAAATTTAGATGCTATCTTTCTGGAAGGATCTTTCATTTAACTAATATCTATGGTCCTTGTTCTCCTGAGGCAAAAGTGGATTTCACTAATTGGTTATATAATTTTGATACTGCAAATATGGACGATTGGATATTGGCTGGTGACTTTAATCTACTTTGATCACCAGATGATAGAAACAAGCTGGGGGCAAATATGAGTGACATTATGTTGTTCAATGATCTCATTCTTCATCTGGATTTAGCAAAGATTGCCTTTCAGGGTCGGCATTTTTCATGGAGTAATATGCAGGAGGATCCCTTCTTAGAAAAATTGGATTGGGTCTTCACCTCCTCCGGTTGGTTGCTTTCATATCCAGATACTTCTGTCCAGGTGTTGAGCCGTCCATTGTCAGACCATACGACCTATGTCATCTCAGTTGGCACTCATATCCCTAGAGCTTCGCTTTTTCGGTTTGAAAATTATTGGCTGGAGTTCTCAGATTTCTTAAATGTGGTTGACTTGCATTGGAATTCTTCACCATATTTTGCTAATTCTGCACAGACGTTAAATGCAAAATCTAAACAAGTTCGAGCTGGGCTCAGGAAGTGGAGTAAGGAACTTTCTAAACTTGGCAAACTAATTAATAATTGCAATTTTGTTAGCGCCCTATTAGATGCGTTGAAAGATCAAAGAACTCTGAGCAGGCCTGAGAGTACTTTTTGTGTACTAGTGAAGAATCATTTGAGCAATCTTTTATAGGCGAAAATAATTTGTTGGAAGCAAAGAAATGCTGCTAGATGGGTGAAATTTGGTAATGAAAATACAAGCTTGTTTCAGGCAATGGCCACATATTCTTACAGGAGGAAATATATAACAAATCCGACCCTTGATGATAGCTCCATTGCTACTGAACATGAGCATAAAGCTTTGGCTCTGTGGAAGTCATATAAAGAGAGACTTGGGATAATTGAATTTACTAGGATGGCTTATAATTTGGCTTCACTACTAGCCGAGGTTGACCTGCCAGGGCTTGACGAACCATTTTCCATGGATGAGATTTTGTCTGTGCTAAAGGACTTGCCTGCAGATCATGCTCCTAGGCCTGATGGATTCAATGGGGCTTTTTTTAAAAAAGTGTTGGCACTTGATAAAGGATGATGTGGTAAGACTCTGTCAGGACTTTGCACAGGGTGGGCTGGATCTCCAAAGTATAAACGGGTATTATATCACTCTAATTCCAAAGAAGGATTCTCCTCAATCGGTTAATGATTATAGGCCAATTTCCTTGTTGAATTATTCAATCAAGTTTCTCACTAAGCTGCTTGCTAACAGATTACAAAGGGTTATTCTTGATGTGGTCCACACTAATCAGTATGGGTTTATTAAAGGAAGGACTATACAAGATTGTTTGGCTTGGGCTTTCCAATTTTAGCATATTTGTCATAAATCTAAAAAAGGAAATTGTATTGATCAAATTAGACTTTGAGAAAGCCTTTGATAAACTGGAGCATGAAGTCATCTTGCAGGTTATGAAGTATAAGGGTTTTTCATATGTATGGATTCCTTGGATCCGTTCTTCATCTGGTACTTCATCTGTTTTCCTTAATGGTGTTCCCGGCAAAACATTCCACTGTAAACGAGGTGTTAGACAAGGGGATCCCTTATCTCCTTTGCTCTTTGTTCTAGGGGCGGACCTTCTTCAATCAGTGGTGATGAAGCTGCAAGAAATGGTCTCCTAATGCATCCTTTGGGATCTGAATTTGGTAGTGATTATCCTATAATTCAATATGCAGATGATACTCTCATAGTGCCTCCTGCTGATGTTACTCAACTCAATAATCTCAAAGTCCTCCTTCAGGTTTTTGCGCAATCCACTGGGTTGAAGGTTAATTTTTCCAAGTCCTTCCTTGTTCCCATTAATATGGATGAAAGTAAATGGAATGATTTAACTTCAACTGTTGGCTGTCAATTGGGTACAATGCCATTCACTTACTTGGGGTTGCCCCTTGGCACCACACGGCCTTCAGTTCAAGAGTTCATGCCAATTCTTACAAGAATGGAAAAGCATTTGATGGGCATATCCAGGCATCTAACTTATGCTGGAACATTGATTTTGGTAAAACTCTATTTATTCTGCTGTGTCTACCTTCTATTTATGCTCATTGAAGGTGCCCAATGAGATATTGGATCAAGTAGACTCAAACCGAAAGCATGTTCTCTGGCATGGTGGTGATGTTACAAAGAAAGAGGGATACTTGGTGGCATGGAAAGTTGCTTGCAGAAGGAAAGAAGAAGCGGGTTTAGGAATTATTGATCATAGAACACAGAATACAGCTCTACTTCTCAAGTTCCTGCATAAATTCTATAATAATCTGGATTTACCCTGGGTTCAGCTCACTTGAAGTGCTCTTATGCGAATGGTTCTCCTCCTCATTCTAGAAAAGGTGTGGGTTCCTTCTGGTGGCGAGATATCATGTCTCTATCTGAAAATTTTCTCATGATTGCTTCCTGTTCCGCTCAGAAAGGTAATTCAGTGTCCTTTTGGAACGACATTTGGGACATTGGTGTTCCTAAATGGCGTTTTCAGCAGCTATTCTCGTTCAATCGAAAGACTGCTTTGTCAGTTTCTCAATTTTTGGGTTGGGATCTTGCTAGAATTTTTTGGCTGCCTCTGTCTCAGCAAGCCTCAACTCAGTTGGAGCAGCTCACAGCAAAAATTGAGGATTTGAACTTAAATCCAAGAATTGAATGATACTTGGACATACATCTGGGGTTCAACAGCTTTTCACAGCCAAAAGGCTTATCAGAGCTTGTGTGGTACTCTGCCTGCTTCGGTAGTGTTCAAATGCTTATGGCAGTCAAGAACTGAACATACGCATAAGTTTTTTTTTTTTTGGCTCTTTCTGAGAGATAGGTTGAATACGCGTTCCATGTTGAGAAGGAAGAACATGTATTTGGACTCCTATTGCTGTGTCATGTGTGTGAGTTGACTTCCAAACCATGCTGTTGCGTTCAAGAGAACGTTTTGGATCGCTGATCTTCAGGGAAGTTATGAAACATGCTATGTGGTCGATTTGGACTCTTCGGAATAGTATCATCTTTGATGATGGTTCGCTCTCCTTTGCTTGGTGGCATAAAAGTTTTACTAATGGGTTGAATGCCTTAACTCTTAGAGTTAAGCCAAGTGTCAAGGATGCTATTATGCTATTCTTCTTTATATGAGTAGTCTGTTATAAGTTTCCTCCTCTTTTTCTTGGGCTTGGGGCATTGTAATCTGTACATATCATTCTTTTTATAAAATAGAAAAAAAAGGTAGGGAGCCCCCTGCCGGTTGTCTCAAAAAAAATATAATTATTGCCTGTTATATAAGTTAGACTTTTATATAAAAAAATAAAAATAAACAACTTCTCTGTTTAGAAAAATCACATCTTCAACACATGAGTGAAATCAGCATGACAACACAAAGACTGGCCGACTTAGGTCAGGCGCGGCAACAATCACGGCAAAATATGTCCTCCTCATTTTGATTTTTGTACAACATAATATGTAGAACCATTGTTTACATTTCACCGCTAATTTCAATCAAGAGAGCCCGTACACGGTCTGCAAAGCTACATGTACAATTCTACTCATCTAGCAAATATAAGTTACTGACTGTAATTAACTGTAATAATATATGTTAGACTTGAACCTTCTTCGGCATAACAGTTAAATCAACGAGAGAAACACATCCTGGCCAACTCAGCTCAGGCGCGCGTTGCCACGCCAAGTTTCTAGTGGTGAGCCAAATTTCTTCTGAATCAATAACTTTAGATATGCCAAAGTTCCAGTCCCTTGTAAAAATCAAAACATTCACAAAATAATGCCAAAACTGTTCTTTCGGCCATTCGGCACTCGAGTTCAGCCCAACAAGGCCCAATATCAACTAAGCCTAGGAAAACCCCCAATAAACCCTAAGGCCGAGGAGGAGAGAGAACACACACGTCACACCATCACAAGGCAAAAATGCAGGTCTCTTCCTCCCTCCGGCGAGCTCTTCATCTGCGGCGGCCGCGCGCCGCCTCGCCTCTCCCCTTCCCCGCCGTAGTCAGGACTCGGCCCTTGGCCACCGCTTCAGCCGCGACCGCTCCGGCGCCGGAGTCGTCTCCCAAAGACGCGCGCGATGCGGCGCCGCCGCCGCCGATGCCGACGCGGCATTGGGAGGAGGCGCTCGCGGCCTCGCAGCGCGCCTTCTGCCTGCCGCTGGCGGGCCGCGTCCTGGCCGCCTCGGCGACCGGGAACGCGGCCGTGGCCCCAACCGCGGTCCACGCCTCGCTCGCGCTCGCCGCCGCCGGCGCGCGCGGCGCCACTCGGCGGCAGGTCCTGCAGGTGCTCGGGTGCGGCGGCGGGGGAAAGGGCGCCGCGGCGGACGCGGCGAACGTGGCCTCGCGTATGGTGAAGCGGGTGCTCAGGGACCGGTCCCCGTCTGGCGGACCGCGGCTGATGTTCGCGGGAGGAATCTGGGCCGACGCCTCGACGAGGCTTTCGTCGGCCTTTGTGGAGACCGCCCATAATGTGTACAGCTCCGCAGCGAGAACGGCTGAATTCGTGAACGAGGTACGGCTCTGATATATTGCGTCATTTTCGCTAGAACTGCAGCATAACAGGCTACGCTCATCAATTGCTCGACGATATGCTTCTGCCACGAATTCATGTATGAGTACATCTGAATCTATGGTTTGATGGTTATTGTAATTCTTTGCTTAGTTTCTTTTGTAGCTCGTAATTTACTGGACCCATTGGAGTAATATTAATTGGCCCATCAAGTTGTGCTGTAGCTTCATGTTTGCTGCCCCCGTAGCGTCCTGTTAACCTTGCTCTGGCAGAACCTGTGTGAATGTGTAGAATTAAGATATCCTATAGGTGTAATGCAAAATATTTTATACATCGTTCAGAACCTGTGTGAGACAGTGAGTAGCACATTGCAATTTTCTGATGTATATTATAATCTCTATGATTGATCATTGAAAGTATAGTTCGGAAATTTATAAATTTTCTATTCTGTAAATTTTTACAGCCAGAAAAGGCTGCGAGCCAAATTAACTTGTGGGTCAAAGAGACCACAAAATGTACTGTTACCTCACTCCAACCAGATGTACCAATTGACAAGAATACTGGACTTGTTCTTAGCAGTGTGCTCTATTTTAGTGGAAGATGGCTTTATCGGCCTGATATTAGGACCACTGCAGCGCAAAAGTTCTGCTGTCTGGATGGAACTTGTGTTGATGTCCCTTTTGTGGCATATGACAGAACTCGACTTTTTGCTGCTCATGAGGGATTTAAAGTCATTAAGCTTCCTTATCAGCAAGGAAAGAATGAACGGAAGTTTGCCATGTATATCTTCCTCCCTGATGCTCATGATGGCTTGTTTGAATTGAGTAAAAAAGTTTTTGCTGAGCCTTCATTCCTAGAAGAACATTTACCAACTGAGAAGCGACATGTGGATATCAGGGTGCCCAATTTCACAGTGTCTTTCCAGATTGATATGAAGGAAATTCTCAAAGATATGGGCCTTGAATTACCCTTCCATCGTGATGCAGATTTTGCAGATATGGTCAAGGACGATGAATCCAGTGGTCCTTTGTTTCTATCTGATGTACTTCACAAAGCAGTTTTGGAGGTGAATGATAAAGTGATTGAAGAAACTTCGTTCTCAACGGGCATAGGAAAGCCCTCACCTGCAGAGCACTTTGTTGCCGACCACCCCTTCTTGTTTGTCATTAGGGAGGAGGTATCTCGTTCAATAATCTTCATGGGGCATATACTGGACCCTTCATCACAATCATGAATTCAGGATCTGGACTTTTGTCAGCAAATTAAGGTATATCTTGTATGATCTTTGCCAGTCTGGTTGACTAAAAAAATGGTACTTTACTAATTCATGTCCAAGTTGCCTGTCTGTCTTCATCGTGTAACATGTGAATATATAGTTACTCTTTTTTACTTTATATTGTCCTGTATGCCTTTCTACTTCGTGCTAAAACTATAAAAACGATGTGTGTATCATCTGTTTTGCAGAAATCACTATGGTCTTGTCCAATTTATGATACCTATACATTTTCTACTCTATGTTTGTATTAGCAATTTAGTATTTTGTATGTATCGTCCTTGATGAAGTATTTTTCATGGAGTTGTTTCAATTTCATGTTAGTATTATGGATTGCTATTTATTTATTCTTTCCTACAAGGGACAAGCAGATAAGCTTACACACATAGGGCTTTTGATTTCATATAAGCATGGGCGCATGAAAAGATGTGCCTTCAAAATTTTAGAAGAATGTCGTTATCTCAGTTTAAATATTCAACTGATGACATTTACATGGTGATTGTCAGGTTACATTGCCTTCAGTGATGCCATGCACAGTTGTGTGGACACCAGTCGTCTCATGCTGATCAATTGGAGAGGTATCTTTTTTCCACGGATAAAAGGACTAAATGGTACTGACGCCTCATTGGTTTAGATTATAGCTGGCTTAAAAGTACTTGAAGTGGGACTGATAGGTATGCTCAAGGTTATCAGAGGAATACAGACCAATTAATACTACAAATTGTACAAAGACTTCTGGCGTGGGAGTTCCCTGCGAATAATGAGTGGGAAACAAATACAGGAAAAAAAAAACCTGCAGTTCTTTTTTTAACCCGCTTGCAGGTGATGTGCCAGGAAATGTTTACTTCTACTTTGTCATGCGCAACACTCTGCTGAATTTAACCAGGGCATTTATTGCTGTTGGTGCTCCTTTTCTCCGTCCATCTTTTGTTGCGTGGCATTTCAACTTAATCCCTGCTCGCCATATGTCTTGTTCATGGAGACTTTAGGGTTGAGAAGAAAAGGGTGGGTCTCATTTCTCGGAAGGCTGGCTTGCATTTTCTTAATTTGGATAGTTTGCTCCCTTATATATTGCATCCTCAGGTCTGGTTTTTTTAACTCTACTGCTATGCATTGTTATGAGTCCAGAGCAGTTGATCATTATAAAAATCCATAGAATTAAACTATGAAATACTGTAGATGCTGTTCAAACATTGAAGTCAGAGAATAAGCACATCCATCTGTGGCTGTAAAATTATTGGGAAAAGATGTACGTGCACACTTCGTGGTCAGCCAAAATCTTGACCCATGTGTATGTTTCATCGTTCACATTCGCATTTTGGGAAAAGAGGCTTGGAACAAAGAAACTTACAGTAGCTCAACTCCTTGTGTTTGATTTGTTGACCCATGTGTATGCTATTGTTCTCGATTTCTCGTCGCCCAAAGAAAAGTTTTGTTCGACTGCTGGTGGGAAGTAGAGTGTAGAGCCATGTTATTCAACAAGGGCCGGCATAGAATTCGAGAAAGGTGGCCCATTTTGGTTTTGGTTTCGGAACAATTCTGCCCAATAGGTTCTAGGGAACGTATCCTGTGGAAACCAGGTTCCCGTGAAAATTATGGAAACTCAGGATCCTAGGATGCCCATCCGATGGATAGGAAAAGAGATGGAACAGTTTTTCAAATAACCTCTCCCACCCGTCTTCCAATCACGTTCCATAGTATTCTAATTGAGGCTCCGTCTGCCCCCCGTGACGGCGCAACCCCGATCCCGACCTCGCCGGCGCGAGTCCCTGCACGACGCAGGTCCTGGACGGCGCATGACGCAGCCACGAGAGCAAAGACGGCGCTTTTGGAGCAAGGACAGCGCTGTGTGATCTTGTTTCTCTTCATCTTAATATCTGGAAGCGATACATACATTCACTTCTAATCTGAATTAAGATGGACCACAAAGAGCTTGGACGCCGAAGAACATACGTCCAGGGCCTCATCCGCCTCATCCAGGGAGGTTGCGGCGTCGAGGTCGTCCAGGGAGGTCGCGACAGCCACGGGGATTGACGTCCAGGGCCTCCTCCAGGGAGGTCGAGGTGTCGACGGAAACGGCGTCGCAGCGTCGAGAAGATCGACGTCGAGGGGCTCAGTGCGGCGAGGGTGCGGCGGCCAGGTGCTCAGAGTCGCAACGTCGAGGACGAGGCCTCGGGCGCGAGCACCTCGGGGCGGTTCCATCGGGATGTCGAGGCGTTCGCGTGGTTGGGGGCGACGGAACGGGGTGACGGGAGTCTGTTAGGGAACGTGACGGAGGTGACTGAGGGGAGAGGTGGGAGGAGTTATTTCAAAAAATGTTCTATCGCTACCTGGTTTTCACAGGATACGCTCCCTAGGTTCTATGGGCTAGCTGTTGGTTTCAGCCCGAATACGATCGTGCATGACTTTATAGACAATACGAACAGATAAATATACTTTATAGTTTAAACAATAAATTCACACATCACTTTAATATAAAGAACTAACTCAAAAATGTATTATGTCTAAATAAGCGCATGGGTTAGATTACTGTAAGTCTTGAATTCGAGATACGAGGAAGTTAACTTGTGCAAGAATATTAACTATCACAGAAAAGGTTTTTTTTTTTTAAAAAAATGAGTGTTTTAGACGGTCATCATAACAGAAAAATGTGGTATATTACGTTTATCATATGTTAGAGCTAAGAGGTCGCCTGCCTACCTCAGCACCTCATAACAAGATTAGAATCTATTCCTCATTGTTTTCCACAATAATATAAATGCTAAACTCGCAGAAAGGCTTTATGTATCCTTTTAGATGTTTGTAGAGACTACTAAACGGATCACACGTTTTACAAAAAAAATCTATGTACGGAAGCATGTATGGTTGTGCCCAACTGCCCATACGAGGCGAGGAGGTAACTATCCAGCCATCAAGCTCAGTCAGTTTCCCAACCATCTCCTCAGTTAGCTTGGCAAACGATTTATGTCAGTCATAACCGCTCTGACAAGAGAATCACTCCACGAGAGAATCAGCTGGAGACAGAGCAGGAGAATCATCATCAGTATCGTCCACGACGAGCCGGAGCCAAAGTCGGAGCCGGAGCAGGAGAATCATCAGTATCCGTGGTATCTGACGAACGCTTGAAGCTGATCGGGTAGACGGGCTTCATGTTTGGGTAGAAGAGACCCCAATTCCGCTCCACGCCTTTTGCCTTCTGGTTCTCGTTAAACATAGAGAACAGGTACGTCTTGATGGGGTGCGGCTGCCGCGGCGTGCCCTTCCTCACATGGTCGATCAGGTTCTGGTTGTAGATCCTTGCGTTCTCCGGCGAAGCCGCCTTGCCGCCAGCCGACGGCCACCCGCTCTCCGACACGAGCACCTTCACGCCCGTCACGCCCTCCTTCGCCATCGCCGCGTAGAAGGAATCCACGGTGGCGTCGAAGAGGTTCTGGTACTTATACTTTCCATCCACCACTACGGTGTCCGGAGCCGTGAACAGCGCGTAACGCACGTCCATATCGCCGGGGTTGTACGCGTAGGTGAAGTACGGGTACACGTTCACCATGAGCGGCGCGCCGTTCCGCGCGATGAGCTTGAGGATGGGTCCCATGAACGTGTGCGCCTCTTTGGAGAACTTTCCATCGGAGGGCAGGTTGCACGGGTCCACGATGGCCTGCGACACCGACGTGGTCACCTTGATCTTCTTGTCCAGCCCGGCGTCGGTGATGGCGGACTGGACGTTCTCGATCGCCGGGAGGAGGAAGTTGAGCGCCGCGTCGCCGGCGACCTCGTTTCCGACGGCGATGTAGCGGAACACGACTGATGGGTGGTATGGCTCGATGTTGTCGCGCACCCAGGCGGCGGCGGCGGCCTTGCTGGTGGAGAGGTTGGAGAGCACGTCGTTGGGCACGTCGACGAGGACGCGGATGTCGGTGCCGTTCAGGGCCTCGAGAGCCGGCTTGTCCGCACAGTACAGCCGCATCGCCTTGATGCCGTTGGATTTGTACATGTCCACGACGGTGCTTGCTGGTGGTAGGTCGCTGCCACTCATGCCGTAGCAAACCCCGAGGGACGCTACGCCTGGAAGTACCGAGTGGATGCATGTGTGCCTACTTTAATTAGTCTGAGCCGGTAGATGTTAATTGTTCGTAGATGTTTTATATGCATTGATTTTTTATTACATGAAAATACAATGTATCTGCAAACTACGTGTACATGAATGCACGAAATAAGTTTTCATTCTCTCGTACATGAATGCACGAAATAAGTACGAACAATGCAAGCTTAGATATATAGAGAGAGCGAGAATTACTGGGGATGAATGCAATGATCCCGACGACGAGGAGCAACGCCATGGCGAACATGCTCGAGGTTACCCCTTGCCGCGCCATTGCCTTCTCCTTTCAACCCAAGCACAGTTTTCTCTCTTTCCAGGCTACGTCTCTCAAAAACAACGACGGCTCACTGTAAATAGATGCATGCCGAGCAGACAGAAATAGCTAGGTCACCAGGATGATTATATTTTAGCCTATTCCAATTGCTGCCGTCTCGTGCTAATTACCAAACCACTCTTTACTTGTGTCAAAGTGGTGGCCTCTGAAATGGGGGCGCGTGATCTGGAACCGTCGTTGAATAGCTTGGTGCTAGTAATAGCCCAAGTCTTGGCTGTTGGACAAGCCACATCAGCAGCCAAATGTTTGTGAGGACCAATGGTGGTCACCCTGAGATAATTAGTGATTGACAACCGTTGTGTGTTAATGCTTGACTTGGCTCGTGAAGTGTAGGTGCAGGGTGCGACATGGTTGTCGATGGCGTGAGGTAAAGACCAAGTGAAAGGTTCGGGGATGAATGCGAGTAGACTTGGGCAAAGGGACGTGAAGAAACCGAGCGGAGTCATGGGCGCGACTCGCATGGTGCACGGACCAATAAGGAAACATAAGGGAAGGATGAAGATGGCATTAGCCAAGTCGAGCGAGGACGATGGCAAGTCAAGTAGAAGGCCCGTGCGGCGGGAGTACGAAAGATTGGAAGGCATCAAGGCATTGGTGGGAGGTTGGACACGTGTCGACATCGGCGATATTGGGTGGCGGCTACGCGGAAATGGATGGTTTGTGTGGTTTGCGTCTCAAAACCACCACACATGTAGATTTCCCAGTTTGGGTCTCAAAACCGGAGTGGAGTCGGTGTGGCCGCGTGTCCGGGATGGAGGGCACGAGACGCCATCGCGAAGCTTGCGTCAAGGTGAAGCAAAATCACGAGGGTTGCATGGCCGTCCGATGCTCCTACAAAAAGTTGGGACGTTTTCGACTAAGAGATATGTATTGTAGCAGTAGTCGACAGTCGTTGTCATAGGAGCAATTTGGTCTTTAGGCCATATGTCCATATAAGGACTAGAGGGCTGATATTTTCAGCCCTCTACCCCCACTTTGTGCTTGCTGTTAGGGTTTAGGCCAGAATGTGCTTCAAGAGAGGGAATTAGAGCGAGAAGGGTGTTTACTCTTGGCTCTAGAATTCCTATCAAAAGAGGGGGATGAGGGAGATTTCCTAGCCTAAGAACTATGTAACTCACTTATTCTAATGTCCAATTCCTCTGTCTGATGGAAGTCCCATTCCTCTCGTCTCCAGTTTTTTTTTTTATTTTTGGATGATTTTTTTAGTATTTTCATGCGTTGATTTTGGAGCCTTTTGGGGCAGATTTTGTTTGAGAAATTTCTTGCTAGTGTATTGTGTAACTGTGAATTCACTTGTAACATTTTTCTTCCAAATCCCCCACTCAAATCTCATGATTTTGAAGATTTCATTTGTCTGGTCTTTTTGTTAGGGTTTCATCTTTTCCCAAAAATAGTCATTATTACTTGATCTTTTTGGGATCCTTTTCTTGGATCTGTTAGCTCATGAGGAGGCATTGCTACGGCTCAATTTGATCGTGGAATCATTGCTTCTTGAGAAACTAATTTGGATTTGAAGTTGCGCGTTGTTCGTTCTTCATTTCTGTTCTTGTCTCTGTTGGAACTGCAACAGAGGACAGTAAGAGAATGCGAAGAAGCAATATGAATTGGAGGCAAAACTTAATCTTCTACTTCGTCGTCCAAAGACATGACCAAGCTGATCTATATAGTAGTATGTTAGCTATTGTAGGACCAAACTGATGCTGCTGCAACTTTAATGTGTTTTGTTGAACACTATGTTGATCTGTTGATATGGTGTACAACTTAATGCACTGCTAGTGATGTTATTTTTGGCCTACAACTTCATGCTACTCTTTTTAGGCTGGAATTGTTGGTTTATCAAATGGGCTAGAAAAATTATCCAAAATTGGTGGGCTCATTTTTTTTTATGTGGCTTGTGGCAAATTGGGCCCAACTTAGTGGCCCACTATAAATTGTGCTAGTTAACAAATATGTTGTGGTGGTGACCTCATCAACCATGTTAGCGTCCGTGAAATAACCACGTCATAACGACCGTCAACATCACCATTCATGTCAATGTCCATGTCATCACCTTCGTCCACACACCATCACGACGTTGTTGGCCATGTCATCAACCAGGTCAATATTCATGTCATCATCACCATCTAAGCAAACACGCCGTTCTACGCGTCAACTAAGAGTGATTGAAGTGTTAGTCTAATGTCCGACAAATATGAACTCATGGCAACTGTTTTTTCATGTTGTTTTTCATCTCAAATGGTAGGCAGGCTCTGTGGGTCTAAGTCTATTATGTGTCAGTTTAAAAATATCATCGATTAACTCAATTTGTGAGGATAACATTGAAACGTACGCAAGGTAATTTGACGCTCAATGCATACACCATATGAAAACATCACACACAGTCTTCATGACGGTTTAAATAATCTGGACATCATGTATTACATGTTTTTTTATTAGCGAACGCTTGTGTGTGTGGTGAAAAGAGACTGCAAGAGCATAATCTAATGAAGGATTTTGCAGTGAGGAGATTGTGCTTGATGAAAGTGCGAGAGATTATGAGAGTAGATCATGAATTTAAACACAAATATAAGTGGCCACGGGTGAAGTGAACGGGTATTGAGAGGATGGTCCTAAGGGGGAGCTATTAAATTAAACGTCAAGCGACATGAATCGCTTTTACATGCTCAATTGAAGTATAATACATACACGAAGTGTCTATTCTCACCTGAGTGATTAGGATGTCCACTCCACTTGCTTTTTTGGACCATTGGATCTCGAATCAGTGGCTCAGATATTCTATTTTCTCTCCTCCACTACTAGAAAAGACTTTAGTACCAGTTGATAGATCCCTATTAATACTAGTTATAGCAACCGGTACTAATGGGCAGCCCATTTAGTATCAGTTGTAAAAACCAATACTAGTAAATGCACACTCGCCCACAAAACAGAAACAACCGAGAAGCCCTATGCCCCCATGTGGTCTCGAACGCACAACCTCCAGGCCTGTGCGTAGCGCCCACTACTATCACATCCATATAGCACACGTGACTAAGTGAGGGATGCAATCATTTTGAAGTAAAGCATGATGAATCATTTAGCACCGGCTTATAACACCACCTGGTACTAAATGCTACCATTTCGTATCATGTGGTGTTACGAGCCGGTATTAAATGTGTAGAGGCCTTTGGGGACCCCATGACCATTTAGTCCTGGATTTTAACACCACACGGTACTTAATGCTACAATTTAGTATAGGGTGGTGTTGCAAACCGGTATTAAATGGTTCAAAACGGCATTGTGCTTACCAACCGATACTAAATTGACATGAGGACCGGATTTTAAGCAACTGGTACTAATGAGAGATGGACAGATGACCTTTTTCCTAGTAAAAACGTGGAGAGAGAAGAAAAATCTGAATCATGTGTTTCTCTGAGTCATGTGTTTCTTAGATCCATTGGTTTAAATTTTGGATAAGGAGAGCCTCGTAGGAGATAGGTTTTCCCATATGTATGTGGATAGACAATAGAATAACAAGAGACCTGCGATGACCATAAACGCCCAACAGTGGACAATTTTTTTGACATAGTAGCTATAGTGCCACCATAGAAGCCACACAGTAGAATGCATGGACGTGAATTCTAACTGTTATTAGAAGAACCACGTTGCATCCTGATTTGCTGCTCTACATCTAATTTCAATACATGAAGGATCACAGAGAAAGCCGAAACAGCCGGTGCAGCAACGAGTCGAAGTGGTGGTGGTGTCGTCCAAGCCTTCTGGGAGTGCCGGTTTCCCGGAGTGCTTACTGCCCTCAAGCAGCAGTCCACGAGCATACTGGTGATCCGGCAACCCTTCAGCAACCAGATGTCCCATGGTCAGGACCATCAGCAGCAAGAGGGCTCCCATCTTATGGACATTAGCAGCGCTAACCATGGCAGCTGATAGCTTGGCGAAGGGGATTGATGATACTAGTAGATGCAAAGCCCTATTAGTCGGCAGATTGGTCCTGAAATGATCAGATAAGAGATGTGGCGGATGTACTGACAAGGTTCCTCTTTATAGGTAGATGTACTTACAATAGAGACAAACTGGATGCAATGGAATAACATCGTCGATTAAGGCATAGAGAGATGCTTGCAATGCCATCGGTCCATTTGTAAACACTCTGCACAAGGACATGCCTAGAAATTGATGACGATTATATAGATAATATGTATTGGAAACTTCCAAGCCTAGCCAATCAAACCTATGTACCAAAACAATACGAGATGCATAGTAATTGACGAAGACTATATAGATAATATGTATCGGAAGCATCCAATCAGGCGTTCCAAAACAGGAATTTTTAACCAATCATCAGACACACCAAAACAAGAATCATAGTCCTACTTGTTTGTCCTATAGATGGAAATAGATTGCCTCCCGATCAAGGCAAGGACTCATAGTTGAAAATCTTAGAGATTTGAGGGATTCGGGGTTATCCCCGTTTCTATCTTTATCTCGGTTGTTGACCGAGGTCAAATCGAAATCCAACATTCCCCCTTGACCGAACGTCAACTACTTAAACTTAAAACTCAATTCGGTCAATGTCTTATTCTTAAACTAAAGTTCTTCCTCAGTAAATCAGCAAGTACCAGACCAATGCGTCGTCAGTAGCGCTACGGCATACTAGGACGGCATTACCCATAGTCTTACTGAGAAACCTTGTTAGAACTCCTTACTCTTATTTGGGGAAACTAATGGCCCTGAATCAGAACCTGATCAAGGCTACTCACCAGTCCATGCCTAGGATATGAGTCTAAAATTGGGATGGTGATAGACCTTTTGTGAGCAGATCCGCAATATTTGCCTTAGAACTTATATGCTCAATCTTATATGTTTGGTCCTGATTTCTTTTTTTCACAATACGATATTTGAGGTCAATAAACCTAGATGCTTTAGATAACTTATTGTTTGTGGAAAAGAAAACTGCGGCTTTATTATCGCAGTACATTGTGATAGGTCTCGAGATACTATCAACAACTCTTAATGCCAGAATAAAATTCTTAAGCCATGAAGCCTGCCCAGTAGCATCATAACATGCCACAAATTCAGCTTGCATTGTAGATGCAGCTGTTACACCTTGTTTACTACTGTTCCATGAAATTGCTCCCCCTGCTAGCATATAGACATATCCTGAAGTGGATTTTCTATCATCTTCATCGCCAGCAAGATCGGCATCAGTGTAACATACTACCTAAAGATTATCTGATCTCTAATACGTAAGCATGTAATCTTTAGTGCCTTGGCAGTATCTCATTGCCTTCTTGACACCAACCCAGTGAGCCCAACCTGGATTATCTTGATATCTACAAAAGACGCTGACAGCAAATGCTAAGTCTGGACGCGTACAGACTAGCACATACATCAAGCTTCCGACGGCTGATGCGTAGGGAACGTTCTCCATTCTTTCTCTTTCTAACTTATTCTTAGGGCACTGAGCTTGATTGAAGTTATCGCCCTTCTGAATTGGGACAGGTGATGTATTACTCTTATCCATCTTATATCTCTTAAGCATTTTCTCAATATATGCTTTCTGAGATAATCCTAGCACTGCATGGGCTCTATCTCGGTGTATCTCAATGCCAAGTACATACGTGGCATGACCAAGATCCTTCATATCAAAATGAGATGTAAGAAACTTCTTAGTCTCATATAGCATATTCTTATCATTACAGGCTAACAGTATGTCATCAACATATAGCACTAGGATCATTAATCTTCCACCCTTTTTTTTGACATAGATACACTTATCGACTGGAGTCTCCCTAAATCCGAATCTCTTAATGACTTTATCGAATTTCAGGTTCCACTGCCTGGATGCTTGCTTAAGTCCATAAATAGATTTTCTTAATCTGCATCCCATATGTTCCTTACCCTTAACGGCAAAACCTTCCGGTTGAGCCATATAAATATCCTCATCTATGTCTCCATTAAGGAATGCAGTCTTAACATCCATCTGATGTAACTCCATATCAAAATGAGCTACAAGTGCCATGACAATTCTCAAGGAATCTTTGGTAGACACAGGAGAAAAGGTTTCTTTGTAATCGATCCCTTCCTTCTGTGTATAACCTTTTGCTACGAGTCTTGCCTTGAATCGTTCAACCTTCCCTCTGGAATCACATTTAGTTTTGTAGACCCATTTACAGCCTTCTGGTTTGATCCCATTAGGAATTTCTACTAAATCCCAAACTTTGTTAGAGCTCATAGACCTTAACTCATCTTCCAAGGCTTCTATCCATTTAGTGGAATTCTCACTTTGTACTGCCTCTTTAAAAGTGGCAGGGTCATTAACTTTCCCAACATCATACATATCTACACTTAAGTATGTTTCATAACAGTCAGGAATGGCCGACTTCCTTTCTCGCTGTGAACGTCTTACTGGTTCATTCACAACTGGCTCAGGAATTGGTTGGGGCTCAACTAATGGTGCCGGCTCTACTGGTGGTGGCGCCTGCAGCAGAGGAGCCTCTGCTACTGGCGCCTGAACCACATTAGGTGGCGCCACGTTCTCCTGCTGAACGATAGGAGTTTCCGTGGTGCTTTGAGGAACAATTGGTGGTACAAACTGATATACCTCCGTAGGCTTTACAAACTCTGGGTCAGGAAGCTCAACCCTTAGTTCTTCAAGACTAATGTCCCTCTTTGGAAAACTTCCACTAATCTCTGAGTCTTCCAAGAATACTGCCTGTCTTGTTTCTATGAACTTAGTAGAACGTCCAGGACAGTAGAATCGATACCCCCTAGACTTATCTAGGTAGCCGATAAAGTGACAACTCACTGTTTTAAAGTCTAATTTCTTATGATGTGGATCAAATATTTTAGCCTCAGCAAGACAACCCCATACTTTAAAGTAATTGAGTGTAGGTTTCTTCGAAGTCCACAATTCATAAGGTGTCTTAGGAACTGACTTAGATGGAACCCTGTTGAGTATGTGAGCAGCTGTCTTTAATGCTTCCATCCACAGCTCCACAGGCAAGCTAGAATGACTAAGCATGCTCCGTACCATATGCATTAGCATACGGTTGCGCCGCTCAACAACTCCATTTTGCTGTGGTTCTCCGGGCATGGAGTATTGGGCTTTTATGCCATTTTCTTCTAAGTACTTAGCAAATGGTCCCTTAATTTGACCATATTGAGCATGTTTGCCATAGTACTCACCTCCCCTGTCTGATCTTACTATCTTAATGGAGGTGTTATGTTGTTTCTCAACTTCTAACTTATAAATCTTAAATATTTCTATCGCATCTGATCGCTTACGAATGGGATAGATGTACCCATAGCGAGAATAGTCATCGGTAAATGTTATAAACAAATCATAACCATCTACCGATGTTACTGAGAGCGGGCCACAGATATCTGTGTGTATTATTTCTAACACGCCCGTACTCCTAGTAGCTCCTTTCTTAATAGTCTTAGCATATTTTCCCTTAATGTAGTCAATGCACTGCTCTGAATATGAAAAGTCTAAGTGATCAAGTATCTCATCCTTAATGAGATGCTCGATTCTCCCCCTCGAAATGTGACCAAGGCGACAATGCCAGAATTTCGAAGAGTTCTCATTAAAACGCTTACGCTTACATGAAACATTAGAAACATTCATCACAGAATCATTAAGAGAGAGCATATAAAGTTTACCTTGCCTGATAGCAAGGCCCACACTTATTGAATTAAACTTTATCACACAATGTTTGTTGCCAAACTCACAAATATGTCCTGAATCATCTAATGCAAAAACAGAAATAAGGTTTCTCTTTAAACTAGGAACGTAAAGGACATCATCTAAACGAAGCTGGAAGCCGCCCGGCAACTTTAAGTGGAAGCTGCCAATGCCTTCAACTTCGACGACGTTCCCGTCAGCCACTCTTAGGCTTCGCTCCCCCTTCTTATAGTTTGGATCGAACGGAATGCCTGTAATGAATTAGAGATGTGCACAGTGGCACCTGAGTCAATCCACCAAGTATTAGGGGAAAATTCTGCTAAGAATAACTCATCAATGAAAGAAACAACATCAAGCTTATCATTACCTTGCTGCTTGAACCAGTCCTTGAAGCCTGCACATTCTTTCTGGAGATGCAGAGGAGACCTGGAGAAATGGCATAGCTGCGGCTTTCCTCCCTGAGACTGGGGTGCACCTCCACTCTTGAACTTCTTGTTGTTCTTGGGAGCAAAGTTCTTGTTGTTCCCATTCCTCTTGTTCTTCTTGCGGCCCTGCTGGCTGCTGCCTGACTCATGCTGGTTTCTAGCAGTACCATTAAGACTAAGGTTGCTGACCATGTTGACCACATCCTTAAGCTTCTCAGTCTTGAGCCTTTCCTCTTCTTCAACACAGTAGCCAATCAAGTCACTGAGAGACCAGATGGTCTTGTTGGTGTTGTAGCTTATCTTGAAGGCAGCGTACTGTGGTGAGGGCAGTGAGGTCAGGATGAAGTGAACGAGGAAACCTTCAGAGATCTCCATCTTCATTTCCTTCAGCTTATTTGCCATATCACACATATTGAGGATGTGCT
Organism: Digitaria exilis; assembly: GCA_015342445.1. NCBI lineage: Eukaryota > Viridiplantae > Streptophyta > Magnoliopsida > Poales > Poaceae > Digitaria > Digitaria exilis. The sequence goes on from JACEFO010000087.1 coordinate 32,119, forward strand.
CCCTTATGCCAGCTTGTCCATTATACTGAGAGGACACTAACCTCATGACGAGGGTGCTAGCATAAGTCTTGGAGGAGCCCTTAATGTTCTCCTCAATCATAGCCAAGAATTCCTTAGCATTGTAGTCAACACCAGCATCATTCTTAGTCGGAATGGCACCCTTGATGTCAGGACTGATAGTCTCAGTCATCACCATGAGAGCCATACGGTCAGACCTCTCCCACTTCTCCAAAGCAGGGGAAGTCTGGCCAGCAGCAGGAGTAGGAGGCTTGTCCACCCTCAGCGCGACGTCAAGATCATTCCACGCCAAGCAGGTGATGATCTTGCCCTTCCACTCATGGAAGTTCGGTCCATTGAGCGGCTGAACATTGTTGAGGTGAGAGGCCACTTGGTTGACGTTGTTAACTGCAAAACAAACATAAAGTGAACTTAGCATCATAATCATAATTATCATATACAATGAAATGCACATAAAGAACATCATAATAACCCAACATTGGTTACATCAAAAGCATGTATTGAAAATCAAGTTGCATCACCGTTGGGGAAAACAATTGGAATTCATCTTAATACTCATGATTAAATAACGTTGGTTAGAATTAATCACAAGTTTACTCTAAACAAATTTCCTGTTGGTTCCATTTATTTAGAGGCATCTCAAAGTATAGTGGTGGATTTAACTTAAATAATAACATCAACCACTAAAATTCATCAACTTATGCTTAAAACTCATTAATTAAAACTTAAAACAGTAATTCACTTAATCAATTACTGAAAACTGAGAATAAAATGCGAATTTAAAGAGAAAATTTGACCCATAACTGAAAACTGCCCAAGAAAGCCCATAACACACATCCATTACCCTTACTGTGCACGCGGCCCATTACGGCCCAGCTCCGCGCAGCAGCGGCCCAGCAGCTCGCGGCCCAGCAATGCGCTGAACTCGGCTTGGCTCCCACGAACTCGGCTCGACTCAAGCTCGCTCGGCACGCGCAGCAGTGGCTTCCTGGCTCGGCGAAGCTCGGCTCGGCTCATGAAGCTCGGCTTGACCAAAAACGACCCAGCAGCACAACGTAGCCCGCCCAGCACTTAGCGGGCCTTAAGCCCAAGGACGAACGAAAGCGGGCCGACCAAGAAGCGGCCCAGCTCTCGCCCCGCTGCGATCGCAGCCGTCCATCCTGATCGGACGGACGAGCGTGGCTGAAGCGCGCCTTAAAAGGCGAAAACGACGGGGAGGGGTAGGAAGCCCTAGCTCATTTCCTCCCCTCCCGCACCGCGCGCAGCCACGGCGGTGGCTGGCGTCCTGCGCGCCACCGCACTTCGCCGTCGCCGCCCTGCTGCTCCTCCTCCCTCTTCTCCCCCAGATCCCGCAAGAGAGAGGGCAAAGAACGGCGTAGAGACCCGTCCGCGCTTCCGGTGCCGTCGAGCCGGAGCTTTGCGAGCCTCCTCGGCGCGCCGCGTGTGTAAAGCGCGCGGTTCGTCGAGGTGGTTCGCCGGAGTTCAACGGCAACGGTGCTGGTACCCCAAGGCCCAAGGCGCAAGGAGGGCGGAGGCGCGCACCCGAAGGCACGCGCGGGGCCGAGGATGCCAGCTCGGCTCGGCGAACTGATGGCGCGGAGCGAGCGACGTCCAAGGCGTCGCCGGATCTGACTCTGGGCTAGGGTTAGGGTTAGGGTTTCGGATCTGGGGTTTTGCGTGTGTGTGTGCTTGATTGATTCGGTGTTTTGGCAAATCCCCTCCTTCTAATCTCTTTGTGTGACTGTTGACGGCCATTATGATACCTTGTGACCATCAACATTTCGGATAAAATGAGAACTTTGCACAATGTTCCATGTATATTTTGCTTATATTTAACAAATTCCACAAATTTTGGTGAAGTTGTGAATGCAGGGACACGTGGCAGAAAATAGGACAAAAACGGGCAAAAAGCCTGGCCGATCGGCCAAGTCCTGGCCGGCCGTCCAGATATCTCGGCCACATGACAAGTCACTGATCCAGGAGCAAACCAGCACACATGCAAGGCATCCAAGCCATTCATCCAATGACGGTTTGATCAAAGGGCCCGAAAGGCACATCACATGGATTAGAGGGCCCACCTGCATGCCTTAACTGCCAGGCAGTTAATAACCGTCATAACTACCGACACCAGGAGGCAATCCAGAGCGTTGCTGCGAAAGGCGGTGCCAGATGGCGGCCAACCCTGGCCGATCGGCCAGGATCCAGCCGAACGGCCGGCCACCGGCTCCGCTCAAGGCGCTCTTCTGAGGATGGTTGCATGCTGAGCTAACTTAACCGCCAAGATGCTCAACCGACCTACTCAAGCTATAAAAGGAGGCCTCAACTTCACTTCTAAACACACACCAAGAAGAAGCTTCTCTACTTTTTATATTTTCTAGAGTAGATTAGGGTTGGGAGTTAGAGTTGAGTCGAGCTTGCCTCGAGGTTCCGGAGTCTCTCGGAGATCGGGTAAAGTTCTTGTATCTTTTCTTTATACTTCAAATATTTCCCTTATCAATATAGTTATCTTCTTTACTTTATCGGTTAAGCTTTCTTTTCCTGGTTTCCTTAGTTTATCTGGGAAAGTAGTGTGATCCTTTCAATTTATAACCTTTAGATTCAGTTAGAGTCTAGTTAGTTTGTCAGGCTTTTACCTTACGGGTTTCTCGCCCGGACTAGGAGATTTAGCCGTCTCCTAGGTAGAGGGGGGTTTCTTGTGAAGGCCTCACAAGAAATCCTAGCATCAAACCCAGACGTGGTGTTTGGTTAGGTGTTAGCTAGAATTGTGTTCCACCTAACGGAAAGAGAGTGATAGGCGGCAAGTGGTGACAGCCTTGTCCGTCCTTTGTGCGCTGTCACACCTGGTTTTAGAAAGAAAACCAGATGCATCTCATATGTGTGCCAGGATCAAGTTTCACACATATGATAGACTCCATGAATAAACAGAACACAAAGGTACAGCGGAAAAGAATAAAATAAATACAATACAAACGTATTCTAGCAGCGGAATCTTAAACTCTTCACCACAGGCATCAGTTGACTGGGGGCTACGTACGCCTAGCATCATCTTCAACAACTTCACACACCTTCTGAATACTGAGCAGCAATAAGCAAGGATGAGTACACTTATGGTTGGTACTCAGCAAGGCCACCGAAATAACCAGAATAATTTAATTACCAACTTCAAGTATATTAATCATGTAAGGGTCCAGGCCGTTCATGATCGCGAACACGGCTGTTATAACAGTTTTACACTTTCACCACAATTCGCGTAAAAGTCCCGAGGAACTTTAGACCCAACCATGCTGCACCACAAAGGCGCATACCACACTTCCTAGGTGTGATTGCATAGGGACGTTACGAGGCCTTTACAAAGATTCCCTAGTTAGAAACAATCCGCTAAGGTTTCTGGATCGGAAGCAGGCATAACCCTCCCTAATGGGCATAGTGTCTTAGCTAAGCCCACTTCCCGAGAGGACCGGGCTATACACCGTCAACCGCCACCCTCCATGACCTTTCGGTAAGATCATTCCTAACCAAGGTTTCTAATTAATTAGCCAAGACCAGAGCCATATAGTATTATGGTTGTACGGGTAATCCTGGGTGGTTCTCCATGTTCCGATTAACATATATAATCTTGTAAAGCATAGGTAGAAGGATGGTTAGGGACACTTGCCTTTCCGCAAAATAATACCACTGCTCAGTCTTCAACTCTTGTTCTTGACAGCTTCGGAACGATGGTCCTCTAATCGTAGCAAACATCGAGCACAAGCACAAACATGCAAGCAAAGAAATAGATACAACTAAGAACAATACACCAAACAAACAAAAAGCTTTAAAAGAATGCACTAAACGATAGGACTCGCTACTACGATCACAAGGGCGAAACAAACGTTGAAAACGGAACAACGGTTGGAAAGGTATAGCTATCGGATAATTTATATTACAAAAGAAAGTAAAGACTATGTGCTTTATTTATTTTAATTAAGAAAAATACATGTAATGAATATTTAGAGAAATATTCATTATTTGAATTAATCAAATTATACTTTGATATGAAAACATGGGTTAAAGCCTAATCAATTTTATTTGCAAATATTTATATAATGATTATACCAATTAAATCTTTTAACTTGCAAGAAAACATGAGAGAACATTTAGACGAATAACTTTATGTATCGTGTTGGACTAAAAAAGTTAATATTGAAAGCACATTCAAGTTTGGAATTATTCATATTAATTTAAATCACACAAACCCGATGTTTACTCTAAATAGATTTTAATTAGGAAAAATAGTTCAATAATTATTAATCAAATTAGCATGTTTGTTTTATGAAACAATGGGTATAAACCTTAATTAACCTTTTAATTAGAAAAGCTAGTGGAGATGATATAGATATTAATCAAGTTAACATTTATTCATAAAAATCGATGCACGAACCTAGTCAAGTTTTATTCAGAAAACTAGATTCAATATTAAACATTAAGCAAATTAATTATTAGTTTATGAAAACCAAAATATGAGATATTTAGATTTTATTTGTAAAAGCATATGAAGTAAACATTATTCAAATAATATTTTAAATAAATTATAAAACATGGAGTTGGAGCTCTAGTTAGATTTTATGTAATTTGTAAAGCGTATAAATAGTAAGCAAGTTAATATTTTATTTATTTTCAAAAGATGAAACTTGGTAAACAACACTGTTAAACTAAAGTCTACGCTTTTAGAAGATTAAACAACAAAAACAAGGTTAAACAGAGACTAAACGTGAAAACTATGAGCTAAACAAGGCTGCAAGGGCTTAACTGCGAGAAAACTAAACTAACAGGATTTTAAACAGAGGAAACTAGGGGTTAAAACCTAATTTCTGAAGTAAACCAAAGGACTAGCATGCAAAAGAGGCGACTAAGGACTGCGGGTTTGAATCTGCCGAACCCCAGGTGTTAAACCTAAAGAAAAGGACCTAGATGGAGTTATTATTGAATAGGAGTGGACTGCGGGTTTATTAGCAACAACTACAGGGGCTTTTCTGCAAAAGTTCCAAGAGCTTCAAAGGCCATGGCGGACGGCCGACTCTGGTGCACTACTCGCCGGCGATTTAGGCCGGCGATTATTCAAAAGAGAGAGGAGGTCGAGACGAACTTGTAGACATGCTCACCGACGGCGTAGATGGACGGAGGCGGCCTGGCATCGGAGACAGCGGCGGCGCCGGCTTAGGCTCACGGCGGTGAGCTCCTCCGGCGGCGGAAGGACGACGGGAAGAGGCAAAT
>JACEFO010000088.1:0-37706 GCA_015342445.1 Digitaria exilis
CTAAGTTACAAAACAACATTTTTTAGACTTCCTTTTCACTGTCTCTTTTTCTAGTTCTCTTAGTAAGACCTACCCCTCTAATCAAATACCACATGAAATTTTAAATTTTTAGTGGAAATTTCAATTTCCATAAAATATGTTTATGAGTACAACATCAGGTGCAGCAAGAGTCCTATGCATAGATCGTACTGAAAACTTCCGTTTTTTTGCAACATGCATCTAAATGTGTCTTTTTTATTACATAATTGGATACGCATAATTTAGCGACAAAGCTGATATCCCACTAAAGAATTATTTTCCAACAAGTGATTCTCTAAAACCCACATTTAAAGGGATCCCATTGAGAACATGTTGCAACGCGTTGCACTTGATTCTGGAAATTGTTCACTAAAAGGAGGAAACTAATACATAGCATCCTCCCAAAATCTAATTTGGTACATCTCCCAATAAATTTGCCATAATCCCAAAAAGTTTTCTTCACCTTCATTAGAAGGCTAGACGGTTAGACAAAAATGAGACACCACGGCATATATTCAACTTGAGTAATAGTTTAGATCCTCAAATAATTCTTTCTTAGGAGTTTGCCATACACCTCCTCATTTATGAGTTTAAAACAACCAGTTACTAAGAAGAGCCATTTATTTGTAGCTCAAGGTCTAAAATACCTAGTCCTCTTGGTCCGTTTGGCGTACACATGATTCCGCCATTTGTCGTTACCTATATAGTTTCTTATGCCACCACTTTCCCAAAAGAATCTTGATCATAAAATAATCTAGCTTTTAAGACTAGTTGTTCTGTATTCTCTAGACAAGAGAGATATAACTATAGATAGGTTACTAAGAATAGAATTGATTTAAGACCATCGAGGATGGCTACTGATAACATCGTTCCTGTTCCAACCACTTAGTCGTTTCTGAAATATATATCCTCAAGTCTCTTCTTCGCCAGTCAGGTTATTTAATTTTTTATGGTGCATCGGAATATCCAAGATATCTGAAAGGTAGGATCCCCTATCGCAACCAAAGATTTGTGTGAGTGTTCCTGTTGCCAGATCCCTTGGCTTCCCATAGCAAAGATAATTCACTCTTATGAAAATTTATGGTTGAAACCAGACAACTGTTCAAAAGCACATAGTAAGAGTTTCAGGTTTTTAGCTTCTTCTAGAATGATTCTCTAGGAAAAAATAGTATCATCAGCATATTGCAAAATGGATAAGCCATCATCCACAAGCTGTGGTACCACTCCCCTAAACTGACCATACTCTTTTGCACGGGTAATTAAGATTGCCAACATATCCACTACTATGTTTAAACAAAAATCGGTGACAACTGATCGCTTGTCTAACACCTTTCTTTGTTTGAAAAGTAATGGCCTATGTCATTATTTACTTTAATATCCCACACTTCCTCTGGTCGTCACTTTATCTATCCAATCATCGAGAAGAGAAACCCTTCATTCTCAACACTTGCCGGAGAAAACGACCACTTCACTTTATCATATGCTTTTTCAAAATCTAATTTAAGAACGACTTCACTCTTCTTCTTCCTATGCATCTCATGAATGGTTTCGTGAAGAACAGCCACACCTTCTAAAATATATCTTCCCCGTAAAAAGGCTGTTTTGTGAGGGTCTAAATAACATTTTGACCTAATAGATTGATTCTATTCGTCAAAACCTTAGTAAAAATCTTAAAACTTACGTTAAGCAAACATATTGGTTGGTTCTCTAAATGTAAATAGTGGAAATAGTATCAGTTCAAGGGCATTGCTAAAGTTTACAGAGTCACTTGGATAACAATTAACACGATTTAGCAAGGTAACAAAAGTGAACAGCAAGTATATCACTTATAGTTAAATTCCTTTGTAGGGACAAGAAAAAAGTGATGCAAAAGGATGGCTAAAATAAGGTAGTTAAATTCCTTTGTAGGGACAAGAAAAAGTTATGCAAAAGGACGGTTAAATAAAGTAACAAATGCAGTATTATTGGTGCGTAAACTTTTTGATCCAGTCGTACATGTTTTGACACTGCAAATACACATAAATATATGTGTATTAGTGGTGCATTGTGTCCTCACATATAATGTGTGTTATCATCAACGTTTGGCTAGAGGTTCTAAGCAGTGCACTAGTTAAGTATTTTTTTTATCACAGAATCCTACCACATCTTGTGATAAGCAGAGAGTTGCATTGCAGGCAACACCAAATGAGCGTCCAGGACCATTTTGTTAAAAGAAATAAAGAAACTGGAGATTACCTTCGTAACGGTCATCTAGATCTTTCTCGTAGTCGTCGAGGTAATCCAAACGCTCTGCAGGCTCCGCGGAAGCGACATTATTTTTTTTTACAATAATTAATCTTAAGAACTTTAAGAGACGAGTATGCTTGAGGCCTATCCGTTAAAGATGTCAGGCTTCTGCAATTATAAAGCCTGAGTTCTTCCAGCGATCGGAGCTCTCCTAAGCAAGACCCCAGTGATTTCAAGCTTCTGCAGTTAGTAATGTTAAAGATCTTGATAGTTGGAAGGAAGATTGGCGAAATGTGACCAAACCGCGAAGCTCTGTATTCTTAGAGACTCTAGCATGGAAGGAAGGGATGGTTGGCTGCAGATGACAGCTTTAGATGATGTGGTATCACCACTGCATTGATAGCTTCCTCAGGGATACCAGGGCCTGGATTGGAAGACGTTTTCTGGTCGTAGACCAGAGCATCGCATTCAACAAATGTCAAATCTACTAGATGTGCAAAACATGTCCATAGTGCCAGAGCACTTGTGTGGGAGGAGAACAAAACGTCGCACCTATTTAACGTCATAGCTGTCATGGGGAGTACTTTATGATTACATTCCTGCTTGACATGCTGCAACGTTGTTTCTGTGTCATCGGGTGATACAGTCAGACTCAGACTACTCAGAAGGTCTTCTTATCCACACACACACACACACACACACACACACACACACACACACACAGCTTTCAGCACATCATGAGGTTTGAGACCTTCCACCACCTCTTCATGATTATTCTGTGCCTCCACACTAGGAGTCCATCTTAACTCCAATTCGGACAGTTTTTTCTTGTTTCCAAGACGTGCTGCTTGTGCGTCTCTTTCTGTCACATTTTCAAGTTGCCTTAGCCCAAGTCTGCCACCGAGGTCCGAATTCTGCAGCTCTCCCACGTTACTGCAACCGGAGTCGGTACTTGCTACGAAGTATGTAATCATCTGTAGGCAAGTGAGATGTCCAAGCTCAGCGGGAATGCTTTTCAACTTTTTACATCCATGAGTGTAAAGGTGACGGAGGGCCATCAAATACTTCAGTTCTTTTGGAAGTCGTTGAAGCTCTTCACAGTAAGAAAGGTTTAGTGTTTTGCAGATGATATAGGATGCTAATTGCCTTCAGGAAGCGCTTCAATATCACTTTCCTAGAGAACAAGATACCTAAGGTGATGAAGATATTTCGGCCTTAGGAATGAACCTCGATTGATCTTTAAAGCTCTGATAGAGTTGTGCTTTGATAAAATCTCCATATGTTCTTCTATATGTTCATCACATATCAATGTTTGAAAAGCTAGAGATCCTTTCTCTAGGGAAGCATTTAGAAGAGTTTCCGGACGATGCACAGACACATACAAATGACGAACTGAATGAAGAGCATCCTCTCGCGTGGTTGTGTAGCTATTGCAGCACATTCTTTTCCCATAACAGATTGTGCAACATCATGCATCAGGTCGTGGATCTTACAAGTAATTCTATAACAAAACCAGTGCTTGCTCTCTTTAAAGAATAAATGTTTTTCATCAAATGGGGACACCTCTTTCAAATCCTGAAAAAATGACCTCGACTTCAGCTCACTGAAATTTTATTCTCCAATGGTTTCAGGACACACTGTTGGTTGCTCTGGGATAAAACTGTTGGTCACCCATAAGTGGATTAGCATTTGCACATCAATCTCATAATCCTTGGAAACATAGCACAGAAAGCAAAGCATTGCCGCATATATGATGGCAAGCAATTGTAGCTGAGATTAAGTATCGGTGAAATTCCATTTTTGTCATCACAAATCGTGCTTTTATTTAGCACAGCTTCCCATTCTTGCTTGATGGTCTTGGTATCCTGTAACACCCCAAAATCCACCAACACTCTGGGATGCTACTAAAACACACAACAACATTGAACTTTAATAAATATAAAAATTCAGCCGCATCTCCTTTTTATATATAAGCAACGCGGAAGCAATGGCAAGGATATAAATCATATAAGCGCCACATTTGAATAATCGTCATCCTAGATAATATAAATCAACTAGAATAAAGTTTAACAGCCACACATCACTTTAAGCATAATCTTTGATCCTCCAATAACAAACATTAAATAAAATTAACAAAGGGTTCTATAAATAATGAAGTGTGACGTGCGGCTAATCCCTCTTTCCCTTCTAGCAAACATCAAGAACCTGGAAAGATTAATGCAAGGGTGAGATAAAATCTCAGCAGGCAAATTTGTTTTGACAAGCCATTTAGGCCACAAGTTAAATTAAGCATCAATTTAAAATATCAAGAGTAACATTCCACAAAACCGTAGAAACAATAGTTAAGAAATAGAACAATTCACTTTGCATATAAAACCACTTAACCTCCAATATAACAAATTATCTTATTCACTTCCATGCAAAGAAATGCATATGGATGCAATGCCAAGCCCACTTTTACATCACACCCCTCCTCGGGCAATGCACGATGTGTACCGGTACAATTGCAACCATAGGATTGCAACAAACTTCAATGTGAATCAGATGATATGCTCATTGTGACATCCCTGATGTTAAGCATTAAGAATTCACTACAAACAGGGATCAAAACATGCTTAAAGCAAAAGAATGGAAATACACTTAAATTGGGTTTCAAAATTCAAAGTTTAAATTCAAAAAGGTTGATTTGACACCCAACTGAGATCTTGAAAATTTTATACTAAACTTGAAAATCTCTAAAAATAAAAGTTGCTTGTCATCCCAAATAAGGCCTAGTTACTGTTTGGAACTTTTTCAAATATGACAGTTTAGCCCCTCAAAAACTCTATAAACCGAGCAGAATATCTTTCCAAACATAGCTTGTTTGAGCTCGAAATATTCATAATTTCAAGTTCATCCCAAAAAGAAAGTCGTGTCCCATCTTTCAAACTCCAATTTTTTGCAGAAAAAGGGGCCAAGAGCAGGGAGCTCCACGGGCGTCCCGACCACAGCTCAGGCATGCTCTGCCCCAGGCTGCAATTGGCCGCCACGTGGCCGCGAGCGGCGGCGACCTCGTCTGGCCGGCCAATCCCTCTGCAGCCGCGTCCCACCTCCCCATGCACACGCCATCTCCCTGTGCGGTCAAGTCACGCGCTTCCCGCGCCCTGCCAACCCTCTCGCCACTCGGCGCATCATCATGGCAGGCAGAGCCCCGCGACTGGCAGCCCGCGCTGCGCCTCTCCAAAGCCGCGCGACCCGCCAGCCTGCCCAACCCCAGCGCCTGAAGGTCACTAGAGGATCCCTTGTGCGAGGCACATGATCCTTTACTGCCAATCCCTGCTCTCGCACAGCCCAGAGCTCGCCAGGCGCACTCATGGCCGCCTGACCACCGAGGTCACGCACACGCGCGCCCCGAGCAAGCCCAGTCCCCTCTAGCACGCTCCAAGGCTTCCCAGCTAAGCCTCTACCACTTTGCTTCAGCTCACAACACAGCCATTCCCTTCTCTGCATTCCCACACCCTTCTTCCACCTCCGGCCGCGAAGAGCAGAGCTCGAACGCTCGCAGCCGCCGGCCCAAATCCACTACCCTTCCCTCCATGGATTTCCAATCCACCGCACCCGAGGCTCGCTCAACCATCTAGCTAGCCCTGGAACCATCCCAGCAAGAATCGAGCAGCCCTCGTCGGGAATCGAAGGATTCCAGCACCGCCGACCTCCATTCTCGCCTGAGCTCCACCTCAACATCGAGCCCCATCCTTCGGTCATACCCATCGCCGCCAAGACCCCTAGTGAGCTCCACCTCACTCTGGTGAAGCTCACGAGCCTCTCCGCACCTCGCCTCGACCCCAACAGCTCGCCATCGACCTCGCCGAAGCAAGCCGTTCCGCCGTCGCCGTCGTCGACCCCTCACCGAGCCCTCCCCAGCCTTGAGAAGCACACCGGTGAAGTCGCGGTGAGCTCCTCTACGCGCTCCACTTCTCCCGCGCTAGCTCGCCGTCTCCTCGTCGGAATCCGGCCGCCGACGAGCCTGGACTGGTTCGCGTTCCCCATGTTAGTTCTAGGGGCCTACGTGCAAATTTTAGGGACCCTTTCGTAAGGTTTTAAAAGATCTAGGGTTCGCGGTGCAAAAAAATTCTTTAAAACTAGTTCAAATTTCTGAGATGTTCAAAAATCCGTTAAAAATCATAGAAAATCAGAAAAGTACATAAAAATACTCCCTGGACTCGTGAGATTGCAAACTCCAATCTCATGTTTGCATGTATATGCTTTTGATGAATAGTTTTTGAACTAAAATTCAAACTCAGTTTTAAGTGATTTGTGCACCATTTGAAATCCTGAACTCCTCTGTAGCTCAATTTTGGATACATCTCTTGTGTAGTCCTGAGTAGCTTTGTGTCCAAAGGAGACATGAAAAAATGCTCTGTAGCCTCTGTTATTAATTGTTTAGGAATTTCTGTTCTAGCTCAGTTCTAGATTTATTAAAACTATTTCTTGCAGTAAAAAATCATCAACTTCGACCAGAGGCCTAGAAACTTTTCAACACATGCTAGCAAATGCTAAACTTAATTTTTGACTCTGTTTAGGCTATCAAATAAATAGATGTATGTTTTCGGATTAGTATTTATTTAGGACTGTTCAAGTGGTGTTTTACCTACCACTTGGCCAAAGTACTCCTATTGATCATGCCTAGCTCTGGTAGCAATATCTTCTGTTTTGGATGTATTTTAGAATTTATATGATTTAATCTTAAATCTAGGGTTAGTGACTTGTACCATTTTTAATAAATTTTGTACAACTCGGTTTAGCTAAGTTTTGGGGTAAGCTTAGCTCTTATACTTCAGTAGCTGTCATAATGTTGGTAGATAAAAGGATGGACAGAAACAGAGAAACAAAAATAAGAAGGAACTAGAGTAAATCGTGAAAAATAAAAGGGTGTGACTCACTTGTGTGCTAAAACCAATAAAGATGGCTGCTTGCTAAATTTTAATTTCAGAACAGAATGCTTGTATAATAAAAATGAATCTGAATTGTTTTATATATTTATACAATCACCATCATGAAGGCATAAAACTTACACCACACACCTTCTCTAATTTTGTGAAGAAAAGAATAGTACATTAAATATGTAGGTGAATGTGGCCTTCAGTGCCTATGTCTTTCAATCACAAAAAGTGTAGCAACATTCAAACTTATGCATCTCATGTAGAAGGCGCCCTCGCTGAAGGTACTTACAATCTCATCCCCGCCAACGTCATTGTGACTGACTCGAAGACTAACGCCAGTGTAGCTCAAGAAGGCAAGCTCCGGAGCATAACCTAACTTTTAAAGTTTATGCAAATTTGAATTATTTATGTTTGTGCATTTACGTTTCAAGGAGTTGTTTGAATACCCTAGTTGCATAATTCTAGTACCTATGTCTTGAAATACTAGTATGATAAGGTCAATAGTGCAATGCTTTAGGACCATTACAAGTCGAGTGATTTCCTGTCACTCGCGTGATATAGGAGCTGCTTGTCTTTACTTATGCTGGAATCATAAGGATGGATGGGCAGGATGGTATGTGTAGATCTACCGTCCGTGTATGATAATTGGATTAAGGTCGAAACGTGTCTGTGTGTCAAGTTTTTGAACGTACCACGCATATGCCGACCTATAGGAATCGGTAAGCCCGGTACCAGATTGATACAGCTAGGACTGATAGCCATCTTTCCTTGGAAATGTATTTCCCTTGCTGTACATAAGTGGTTACATGCGTGAGATTGGGCGGCATGAGTCCACGAGTATTCGATAACCTTGTATCCTATGGGAGTGGACCCGGCGCCGAATTGTGGATTGATGGGAAATGTTGGGAAGTGTTGTGCCTTTTATAGCAAGCATTATCCGTTTGTGTTGGGTTTCCCTGGCCAGGTAGTGAAATTCGGTTCGAGCTGTCCACTTCTCGCGGTTAATAAGACTGCTTGACCGCTGTGCTGCATTGAGTAACAAGTGAAACTATGAGGATGAAGAACTTGTTGTATGTACTAAATTGTATTGCACCACTTGTATGCTTAGAAAGGTTGCTCATCTAGAATGGTTAACACTATTAGAATTTGATGCTAAAATCACGAAAATAAGGATCACTCTTAGTCGCTTTCTGGCAAACAAACCCACCAGCCAAAAGACTCTCATGTCTAGGAGTCGGTGATGTAGTTTTCACCCGACGGGTAAGCCTTGCTGAGTATTAGTATATTCAGCCTTGCTTGTGGCTTTTATTTTAGGTATGCATGTTGCAGAGGACCTTGCTAGTGCTACTTGGTCTACCCAGGTTCCTCATGGCTGGCACATCGAGTGTGTTCCGTCCTCATCCGAGGATCGTGAGGAGTAGCACCATGGACAGCTTCATCGTGGTGTTGCTATGTATCATCGTTAGTTTATTTCCGCTGCTGAACTCTCAAACTTTATTTAAATTCCAGACATGGTTTGTAATAACTTGATGAGACTATTTATGTTAATTTGAACTTGTCGAATGTTGTAATCTCTGGGACTCACCTTCGTGTGGGCGTGCGTGCTGTTTCGATCAAAAGAAAAACGTGGATAATCAGGTATAATCCGACGGCGCTCCAGCTTATTCCGGATTAAGTGCCCGACTGCTTGTTAGTGGTCCGTGAGCTACTTAACATGGAATAATTTCGGAGTGGTCCGCCACACTCATGATATGCCTCACAATGAGAAATAAACCTCCACAACCTCATCAATTATATTGGAGATATGAAAATAAATCTCGAGTGAGTAAATAAGGAACAAGACATAAATATCTTTCATTTAGCACAAGTATTCATATTATAATTAAAGTGGTAATGTTTTGAATATTAAGATTTAGGTAATAAAAATAATTAGCCAAAACAGTAGCAAACCACCGCTACATTCACTTACCTTCGACGAAGATCACAAGAAAACGAGCTAAGCACGATCCGAAGGTGTACCACCTATTCACAAATATATCTCATCACCACACAAACATACATGTAAATACATCAATCAAAACATTCCTACACCCAAACCCAACGTCCTCACATTAACGCACAAAATTCTAGTCAAAACAGCATCACTGTTACTTCTCTTTTTTATACACTTTAATTCTAATAGCCAAAAATTATCATCTTCTACGAGATGATATTTAGCAATCTAGAAACCTTATCCAAAATCTGACAACTTTCCTTTAGATCCACAATTCTAATTATGTCATTTGGATTTCCTAATCCTCAAGGTAGCACAAACTGCACAGAATTACGGGACTGAAAAAGTGCCTGAATAAAACATCGATGTATCCCTGACTAGCGGAGTTCTTTAAGGCTATGGAATGAGCTCTAAATCATTTATAGCTCATATAAAGGCTTTTTATTTTTTTTAGTCCATTTAGATCATGTAAAACAGTCACTAATGAAAACCGTCTAGATCAACAACATGCTGAGAACAACGACTTGGGTAGAACTTTAACCCTAGCCATCCATGCGTAAACGCAGGTGCTAACCCATCCAAAACCTTACGGAAAATATGATTAGTGTAGGGGTACGACTTACCTAGGGTTTCTCCATCGAAAAGAATGAGACAACGGTGACGGCAACGATCCCCACCATGATTCCCTACCGGTTTGCTAGTGGCGCGGGCCATGACAACTGTCGATTACCTCCGAGCTACACCATCCATAGCAGCACCATCAATAACAGCGAGGAAAGGATCCAAATGGGGGGGGGAATAAGGAGAGGAAAGGAAGCCCGACCAATTTTGGAGAGGAGCGGCGGCAACGGACGGCGACGAACCCTAGTTCGCCCCTCCTCGCTTCTCTTCCCTTCTTCCTTCTCCCTTCTCCTTCTGCTTTCTGTTCATGGTAGGGAGGGCGATGCAGGAGGAAGAAATATGGCGAAGGGAAACGGGCGACGCAATAGAAAATCACAGAGGAGAGGGGTGGGGCGTCGCCCCCTTGGGGGAAGCGAATGTGGGCTAGTTGAGTTAGACTTGGACTTCATCACTCTTTGCAAACTGGGCCAATGTGATGGCTGGGTTTAGTCCAGTTAGCCCACAAACTAAATCAAGACTTTATTGTTTTATTTTCTTTCAATTTCGGGCGTTACATATTCAGGACGGAGCCCAAAGCTGTGGCTGCCAAAGGAGAGCCAGAACATCTTTGAACAATGTCACCAACCATGCCCACTAGTTCAGGAGGCCTTTCATTTTCTTGTTTCGAACCAAATACTATTCTCTCAATAATTTCCCTTATGTCGGTTTCTTTCAATTTCTTGATATTGTGGGCTTTTGTTGTATCCATTAGCTGAGCAACTCTGTTATTACGGGTTGTTATCAAACTGAACTACCGCTGCCACCATGCTGAAGGTAGGACTTAAGCTTTTCCCACTTGCTGGGCTCATCACGGTTCCAGATATCATCCAATAGCGAACTGATTAGTTGGTTGGGTTCTGTGTGGTGGAACCCAGCCACCAGGGTTTAAATTCTCGATTTGGCACGGGTGCTCGCATTTTCCTGGATTTATACTAGGATTTACTGGCGTTATGCATTCGGTGGTAGGCGGCGTCCCCGTCGACAGCGAGACGCCAGTGTTGACTTCGTGAATCTCAAGATCTGCCGGCTCAGTCCTTCGAAGGTGCTCATAGGTGTGCGTGCATGTGAGCATCTATGTTGTACTGTTAATCTAAAAAAGACACCATCCAATACGAGGAGCTACCTCTTCCCCTTCACTGCATGTTGAAGCCTGTCCAGTGCTGAAGTCCCATTTGCTTCACAACCGTTCTTCTTCACTATTCTATCAGCAAGGGAATCCACATCAAAGTTATCAGAGACACACACCCACAGCCGTGACTCGAAATGCTTTTGGATTTCAGGGTAATTGTAAATGGAGGACATATCTGGTGGAAACCACTTGTTGCAAACGCAATTCAAACCACAGAGATCACGAAATTTAACATGGAAAACCCAATCAACACGGAAGGGAAAAACCACGGGTGTCAGCCAGCAAGAACTTTACTATGTCGAGGATTCTAGTTACAACGCCAATTGTGACGACTTACAAGAATAATAAATCTTATGGTGGAAACCCTAACTCGGCACATATAACATGTACCGCACCGTCCCAATCGCGATCCGCTCCGCTCTGGCCCAAGCCTCTGCTGACGGGCCTCCGCTATACTTCGTCAGCAGTTAGCCTTTGTCTTGTGCTGAAATTGGATCACAATTCAACATTTGCGATGAGGACATTTGCGATGAGGACATCAATCTCTTGCAAAATCTCACTGAGCTTGTTTGCGGTCCTATAACAGAACACAAAACGGTTACGAGTAGGGAAGAGCTTGATTACATCCATGCCGAGATCCTTGTAGTGGCCTTCCTCCTTGGCTTTGAGGCGCATCGCCTCGTACTTGAACTCGTCCAAGACATCATTTGCCTTGTAGGCCACCATCCGGACCGCAGCCAAGCTTTCGCCCCTTCTCTCTTGGCTGCCGCCTGTTCCTCGTCGTCGGTGATGACGTCCAGGATAGTAGGAAAGCTTGCGCTTGAGTAGCTTGTGCGGCTCCTACATGCGCTCAATCACCTTGTATTGGTCCAGGAGGTAGCTGGAGGCCTTCTCCTTCACCATGGACAACAGGACCACCATGGTGGCCAGTAGCTCAGCCATGGCTACGCCTGGAGCTCACAACACAACATAGAGAATTTTTTTTTAAAAAAAACACAACACAGGGAAACACATATAGTGTATGGAAATGGAGAGTTGTGCCAGTGATCGATGCAGAACCGAGCTCTGCACCGCTGAATCCCTCATGCTACCTCGAAGAGCCGCTATGCTGAGCTAGCTGATCTGTTGCAACCGAAGCTCCTTCTACCAATTGGACAAACTCTAGAGCAGGCACCAGGCAGTGTGATCTTGGCTTGGTAGGAACGAAGAGCTAGCGATAGTAGAAGTAGCGAGAGAACTGATGAGGACAATGTGAAGTGAAGAAATCTAGAAATGAGTGAACGAGAGGGAGGGGAAGTAGAAAGAGGGCACGGAACGGAAGAGTGTGAAGCTAGACAATCAATTGGTTTCAATAGCGAGAAATCAGCCACCCAGAGCTGCACGGGACGGTGGACTTCCCTTCTAGTCCCAGGCTCCCAGCTCTAGCACCTAGCATTAATTTGCACATGGCACCAAGACCTACATGGTACCCTTCTGGAGCACACAGTCCTCTCTCTGGCCTGCTGTCCCAATACACATTAAAACCATGTACAACCCATAGATAATAGCTGTCTTTATACTGTCACGTAAGCATATAGATCATAGGTGTACTATAATTAATTGGGAGAGAGAAGGGAGTTGTCGCCTTACGAGACTATGGCACGGGCTCATGATCCTTGGCACCATTGTTGCTATTTGTGAGCAGATGACCGAGCCTTTGGATCGGTTGCGCCGTTGTGACATGCATCGGGTCAAAAAGAAGTGTGGCCTGCTGCTCTCCTCTTGCGTGTGCGTCGAAAAAAAGCAAACAAGGAGCAGCTCAGCTGCTGGCACCGAGACATAACAACATGATGAAAAGACACCTTTGTTTTTCTGTGAATGGCGACTACTGAGCTACTGTCAGGACAGCGCCGCGGCATAGCAGCAGCTACTAACATCATGCTTGTTTGTGGACATTGTTTGTTAATTTTGTTTTATGTCTTTGTTAAATAGAAATATTAGTTTAAAAGGTTCTACGGTTGACCAAGGCTTAAAACTGACACAGTGACACAAAATGGCCACAAAGATCAAACTATACCAAATCACTATGGTTTATGTGTTAAAGGATGAATAAATACTCTTGCGGACAACTAAAAAGACATCATCTGCCTAGACTGTTGTACACATTGTCTATTTCGTTGTCTATATGTGACAAAAAGACAGTAGCTGTCTAAACTGTTGTACATGCCCTTAATTTGTTCACCAAGGAACCAAGGAAATTATGAGCATTAACATTAATACAGCACCAAAAACTTGGTGGCAGTAAAGGGCAGATAGCAGTTGCAGGCGTCGCACTGCTGGCTGCTGCAGAGTGCAGCTTGTGGTGCCATTAAAGGGCAGCTGGCACATCGCCTCACTGGGACACAGGGCTGTTGCGGCGTGCGGTAGCCTGCTATGGTTAGGGTTGGATAGTGGATCTCTCTAACGCCACAAAATGCCGTATTGCATACCTCTAGCTGATTGGTTAGATGGCCTCATTAGTGCTCCTTAGGTCTTTGATTCGACTTTCTGTGGATGTGAATTTCAGGCTGGGGCTTTGTTTGTTACTACACTTTGCACGTCAAAGGCCCAGCCTAGGTTCGTTAGTCATCTTACACTGACAACGGTGCCGCTGTGTGATGGACGACAGTGCCACAGCGTAAGAGTGGGGCAGGATTCGAGGGTTCTCTCGACGTACGTGAGAAGATCTTCTCTTAGCAAAAAATGCCTGAGTAGGGCAGGGATTTAGGGGTTTTCTGGTCCTGCGTGAGAAGGTCTTACCCCGTAGCTCGAGTTTTTTCAAATGTCCTGCATTTGTATGCGTAACGGCTCATCATCCCTAGGGAAAGAGGAAAGTAATTAACCCAAATCTTGATGTCCCCGTAGTCAATGAAGGGGACGGCGACACGGCATCATTCACCGGTGAGAAGGCAACGACATCGGCCACGGCTAGCATTTGCCTAGCGCGTACGGTTCTCCAGTGCGTTCACCACCCTCGTGAGGCACAATGCCAGGCGGACTGTGGGACCAAGTTGATTTTATAGGCTGGGCTATTAGGTGGGCCATGTACAGAGTTCGTACTCGGCCCTTCTTTGAGCTTCATCCTCTAAGGCCATGTTCAGATTCCCAACTATTCACTATTCATTCTAACTTTTCACTATTCCTCCCTCACAAAACACGTTTCCCAGCGAATGCTACAGTGTTTTTCTTATGCTACAGTGTTTTTTTCTACAATCTAAACACACCCTAAGGAAGGAGATCAGTGTCCGTCAGGAGTTCTT
The DNA here is from genome assembly GCA_015342445.1 of Digitaria exilis. NCBI lineage: Eukaryota > Viridiplantae > Streptophyta > Magnoliopsida > Poales > Poaceae > Digitaria > Digitaria exilis. The sequence continues at coordinate 14,227 of JACEFO010000088.1, forward strand.
GCACTAAGGGCTAGGTCATGCCAATCCGGGGCGCCATGCTCCATGTATGCAACCATGAATCCACATATCCATATATGCATAGGTCTTGTGATCTTCTACTATCACGCCAAAATTGTAGGATACAAAAAAGTGCAAGAAAAAATAATTGTTGTATATCTATTTATCTTGTATCCACTATTATTGATGCATTGATTTCTCTTTTTCCACAAAATTTTTTCTATCCTATTTTACATGATGGTAGAAGATAATAAAACATATATATCTATATTTTTATATGATTTTTTTTCAAACAAGTTTAGAGGTGTAACGGCTGATTGGGAGCATAGAGCACCCCAAACAACGGGAGCACCAGAACCTCTCTCCCCTTTTTACAAACCTGCACGGTAATAATTTAATTCTACACACAGATTGTGTGGGACCTGTTTTGATCCTCTAGCTAAAGTTTATTAACTTCGGATCCAAATATATCTCGGAGGCCAAAAAGAGCTTTAGCCTTTAGCAAGCCAAGATCTGCTAAAACTTGCTAAAACCGGTTCAATCTAAAATATCCCGGATTAAAATATATGTTGGGTTATGTGGGAAAAATAAATGAACGGTAGCATTGTCAAGTGGAAGAGTTTAGACAGGAGATCCAAACAACCCTTCTAAGTTTGAGCAACCTAAGTTTTAGTTTGTTAAAAGAAAATTCTAAACTTTGGCAAACTAAACTTTAGCTTGCGGGGATCCAAGCAAGGCGAAATGGCCCAACCAACTTGATGCCATGGCTCATGATGCTTGGCCCACGAGAGAGAGCCCACCTCCAAACCAGTGTGAGAAATCGGTTCTGGGCCAACGGGCCATAATGAAACGCAAATCGAGCAAAGTGTGTCTGTCTCTTGCTCCAAATCAATAACAAGTTTAAGGCCGTGGAATTTGTTGGGTGTGGTTGGCCAATCAATGTCTATAATAGGAATTCTGGACCCAAACCGGGCAATTTCATCGCACCACATCACTCGCATTGTCTCGGCCGTCGGATTTACCACGTCGACGGTTTAGATCGGTCCAAGCAATCCTAGGGCACGCGACCCCACACGTGGGACCCGCTAATGTGTGTCCCACAAGTGGGCCCCATAGGCCCCACTGATGTGGGTGCCACAAGTGGATCCCACCGTAGACCATGGGACCCACACGTGGGACCCGCTGACGTGGGCCCCACAAGTGGACCCCACTGTGGGCCCCATTTAAACCTGGCAAAACTATACTATTAGAGCAGAAATGATGCTTCAATACTAATTTGTTGGGTGTGGTTGGCCAATCAATACCATATTATAAAACATACAACACACAAAAACCAGTTATGTGTAGGACATAAATATATATATTATAGAAACCCCTGTCACCATGTAAAGTTTAAGACTTAAAAAGAATTGTGCAAGGAGAGCACAAAAAGATAAATCACCCCTCGTAACTGAAGTTTTGAGTCTTATACATGTGTGCCATTAAAAAAGATGGTCGTGACCTATGTGTCATCAAAAAGTTCGATCGCACCTGTATGCCATCCACCTAAACTTTTTTTTTTGCCCCATGTGCCATTCCATCCCTCTTCTGTTAGTTTTTCATCATTTGGGAGATCTGTTGTGTGGGACTGGCAAGTGAAATGACCATCTTGCCCTTGTCAGCATATAGGGCCCACAAGTCAGTTTGTTTTTCATTTCCCCCGTCTCCCTCTCTTCTTCCTCCTCTGGACACAGCACAGCCACTGGGATGGCCGATGGGCAGGGGGTGCTCGCGCCGCCTAGGAGCCTGTCTTCTCCGAGCTCTGCCTCGTGCTCGCGCCGTCGACCCCAGCGCCGAGGTCCAGCGTCGCACCCTGCCTCCCTCCCCACGTCACGCGCAGGCGGCCCCACCCGCGCCAAGCACCCCCGGCTGCTCCGCGCCTCCGCCTAGGACCTGCATTTGGAGCTAGCGGTAGGTAATTGAGGCAGCACAGCCACTGGAGCTCGCTACGCGCTCGCTGGGACGCGCGGGGGCGGCGGGGCAAGGGTACGCGTCCACCGGAGCACACGGAGCTGCTGTGGGGCACGCAGAGCAGGGTAGGGCGGCGTCGTAGCTCTGGAGCAATTCCTGTCTTGTTGATTCGAGCTTCAAAAAATGTAATATGCCAGTTGGCCAATGTAATATGCACGGATGAAGATGAATCGAGAAAACCTTTGTCGTTCGATCGGAACGGACAAAAAAAAAAAGAACGATGGAGAGAGAATAGGCCCCGGTCCCACATGTCATGGTTGGAAAAAAAAATTAAAGTTAGGCATGACAAATGGGCCCCATTTGCTCATATTACAGTCAAAGCACAGGCAAGGGTGAGGTGGTCATTTTTTTTTTTTGGCGGTACCACATGTCAGCAGCCACAAACGCTAGAAATCAAACGGAATGGAAATAGAATGGCACACGGGGCAAAAAAGTTTAGGTGTGTGGCAGATAGGTGCGAGCAAACTTTTTGATGGCACGTAGGTCACGGCCATCTTTTTTAATGGCATACAGGTAAAAAGACTCAAGTGTTGATTTCTCTTTTTTTAACTCATTGCACAAAAATGCAACCACAACTTTGCATAGTAATAATAACTAATAATGTTCCAACACTCCGCCTATTCATATTTTTAGTGGTAATGCTACACTTAGGACGTCCGATGCTAGATGAAAATATCGGACACCGTCAATGTTGCAAAACACAACTTTCGATGTTGCATATGGCATGCTCGGTGTTGCAACGGACCGCCAATGTTACAATGTTTTTGTTTTAACATTTTAATGTTTCACTTTCACCTTTAATGTTGCGATGTTTTTTTTCAATGTTTCACTTTCATCATCAATGTTGCACTATTGTTTTCCAATGTTTCAATGCCACGGTCCTAGCAAGTCCCAAGATGAAATTTAGATGCACCGGTTTAATTTAAATTGCCGGTGACAGCGGCCATGTTGCTCAATCATGTCTTCTCCACAGACACATCCTTATTACTCTACGGTTCCCATGACACAAACCTGAACTGAATTTTCTAGGTGTCCAGTTCATTTCTGCTCTGCAGAATTCCTGTCACGGTCGATCCGACTCTTACCCACTCTGCTTCATCTGAAACAACCACCACCCGTGCGAGACCAAACCTGCTCGGCCATAAATCTAATCATCACCTAGGACATTTAGAAATCCGTTTCTAAAAGAAAAGGACTTGTAGAATTGTAGATAAAGCTGCCATAAAACCGGTGATCGAGAAGGAAAGGATGCACGGAGGCGAATGCCGAGAGGTCCACTCCACTGCACGGGCGCTCCAGCCGGGTCAAAGCGGCCATGATCGACCTGACCGATCGGGAGCTGAGTCGTGCTGTGGCTGGCGGCTGGCCACGCCACGGCCGGGCAGCTCGAGCAAGGCGAACGAGCTGGTGCGCGCCTTTACCCACGGCACGGGGCAATACAAAAGGGGCCAGCTCGCATGGCACGGGGCTCCTCCTCGGGTTCTCCTAAATTTTATCTCTCCCTTCTTTTATACTTGCATGGATCATGATGAGCCAATTGCCTGTCCTCGCTCCCCGTTTAGTTAATTAGCTTGTCTGCCTGCCCAGTCTTCCTCCTCTTCCCAACAATCAGGCATGCATGGCGTGGCAAATTGTGACAGAAATACGTCGTGTCTTTTGAGCACTGATGAGTCGTGTGCCAACCCAGCCTCTCGGATCACCTTGTTTACGTTTGCCGGCAGCGGTGTCATATGTGCTCTTAAGGTTGTCATCTCTCTTAATTGAAGGTAAATGTTTCTGTCAATTTTAAAATATAATTTATGGTGGGCCAGATACAATATCAACCTGCCTGGCTCCGAAAATGAGCTGTTCCTGTGGCTGGTTGGTTACCTTGTCCTAAAAGTTATGCTAAAGAAAAACTTGTCCTAAAGGTGCATTTATAGGCCACTTGGCATAGGAAACAATGCTTGGAAACGGAAATTTTCAGCCTTTTTAAAATTTCTGGAAACCAAAATAAAATGGATAAAATACATAGCCAGGCATCCAAAGTCACAAGTGTACACCCAGGGCTACATCATCGAGAATCACATGTGTCGTCTCAGGATCTCTGTCATCATGTTACCTAATTACCATTTCACCTAGACATCACTTTTTTAACACAAACGAAATATAATTGTTTTTTTATTTCTAACCGAATACTGTGTTCTGCATGCATTCGTTCTCTCTCAACTTTCTATTGCAGACTACGTGTCTAAAACGTTTTTAAATGAAAAAAATCAACTACAAAGTTATACGTATCCTTTCAAGCTCTACAACGTGTACATCTGGTCCTCTAGAAAAATTTAAAAATGAATTTTAAAATCTGAGAAATTATAATAATATCCTTGCCTCTAAACTATCTCAAAGATAAAGTTGTCAACTACAGACCTTTAGATACCTTTAGGCTTTACAACTTCAATATGAGCTGTAGTCACTACCTGACTTCATACGAAACATTATTAATTTATTTATGCATCAAGCCATCAACTACTTTTAGAGCTGATCCTATTAAGTAATTGGACCTAGAAAATGATTTTTCGGCCCAGTTAGAATAAGAGGTCGGCCCTGAAAATTGGAGTTTTGGCACCAGACCATGAACTTGGGCCCACAAGGTGATTTTCAAGGACTGCCTAAAAGCATATCCAGCACTATAAATAAATAAACAGATTTCCTATCCATCTTCCGATACATCTGACCTTTCCCCATCTTTCAATGTTTGAGAATATCAATTGTTGGATCCACCGAACCCTACCCTGCTCCATCACATCCCCACCCTCGTCGCCGCCTGCCGCTTGGACCGCCGCCGCTGCCTACGCGCCTCCCATTGGCCGCCCACATCCAGACACCGCCCGTGCCCCCGCAGCCTGCACCACCCCACCCCTGTGCTGTGTGGCTGTGCCGCGCGAGCCTCCGTGCCACCCGCTGGTCTCCCATGCCCCACGTCCTACACAATCGTGTGCCGCCTGTTGCCGGCAGCGCCGCTGCCCATGCCCACTGCGGCCTGCCCACCGGGTCGCCGCTCTGCTGCACTACCACACCCCCACGGTGCAGTGCCGTGCAGGCCGCCACGCTCTAAGCTGTAGGCAGCACCGCCGCCGATGCCTCCCGCGTCCTGCGCCCAACGCCACAGCTCGTTGGAGTAGTTCTCATGCTGGCAGTTAACATTTCAAATTCATAATTTCAACATTTGTAGGCTCTACCGTCAACGTTTTGTTTTATCAACATCAACGTTTCGTATGTAAAATGTTGAACCTGTTTACGTAAAAAATGTTGCACATGGTCAATGAAAATATTGAGTACATCATGTCAAAATGTTGAACAAGTATGCAAAATTCTAATTTAGTAATTGGACCATATTGGGCTTTAAAGATGATTACTTATCTATCTTCCATTAGATGATGATAGGAAGCCCCGTAAATAAAAGGAGGCATTTCCAAACAAAAAAAATCTTTCTCGTAGTACTGGAAGATTCTAATGCAATCTTCTCCCTAGATATTTGACCATTCAGATTCAAAGTCCAACTGCTTTATATCAGATTCAAACTAACTTATCAAAAAAACTGAGCAATCCCACGAGTCTAAACAACCATTGTAAATAAATTCCTTTTGTATATATGCATGGGGCTCTTCCCGGGGCCGGATTCAAACAACATAATGATGTCCGCATGTGTGGTGTGGGGCTATGTGTCTTCGGTTGCGATTGCCCGAGAGAGAGGTAAGCTGCTGGCTGCAGCTACTATTCTTCTTGTTCCATCCATGCTTCTCTGGTGTGTCCACCTCAGAGTTTGTACCTGGATGTAGTATGCCTCGTGCAAGACGAGCTGGCAATGCATGCATGTGCATACCACTAGAAGGCTAGCACTAGAGCTTTCATGCCACTTTTTGTCTACACTGTACCTACGAGCCTTTCAAATTCCAAAAGAAAGGGGAAAATGCTTGGTCCAGCATCTTTTTATAAGGAGCACAATCATTTCAACTTCGAAAATTTTGACCATCTATTGCATAGTCCTATAACAATATGTGATTTATGTAAAATTCAACGGATTTGTTTTTTATTGGCAGGTAAACTTAAAATATATATAAGGATTGATGTTCTAACGAGCCACATGCTAAAGAAATTAATTCTCAAGGTCTTAGACATCATTGAGTGGAACCACTCATTGTAGTTTTTTAACTGATCAAGAAAAATTCCCAGAGTTCCGATTCATTTCTCGTCATGGTTTTATACTAGTATGACTATACATAGACTATAATTCTATAAATAGTTATACAGCTATCGTACAACGAACACATGCAAATACCAAAGATATACTATTACAATATACAAATGCATAGGTGCCTATGCTATACTTTAAGCCTCTTTTTCACATACCGTAATGTATGGCTCTGTTGCGTGCCTTTTGTCATTTGGATCGGTAACACAGGAAAGCAACAAAGGCAAGAAAGATGGTGAAAGCAAAGGGCTGGGAGCTAGAAGAAAGTTAAGGGAAAGGTTGGCAAAAGGGGAGTGCAAAAAAGAAAAATAAAGGGATCATACTGTCATCATCGTGTTCTCGTACGCATGTTGCATGGCCTCGTGAGTAGCCTCGATAGTGACTAGCTTAAAGCAGCCAGTAAGTTAACTAATTTTCAGGTCAAAATTGCTCAGGTGCCTCGTTCTCGTCTCCCATCTTTAACAAGTTCTGGTATGTCTATATGATGATAGCGAAAGATCCTGCATAATTGTCGTTGTTATTGGAGTGATTAGTGCCATCTGTTGCAACAATTAACTAGTAGCTATCTATGCGTACGCTTGGAATGATTTGGTCAGAGTTATGTGCATGAGTGTTCAATAAAGTAGCATATGCAGCACCGAAAATTGTGTAATCTATATAAATAGTTGAATCCATTATTTTCCCACACCGGGAATATATTTAAGAACAAACAATTATGTAACTCACAAAAAAAAAACTATCATTGGACTATCACATACACCGGGAATGCTGATTTGGTTCCTTTTTACTAAAAATTAATTCTCACCATAGGATGTAGTAGTACACACGTTTTGATTAGTACATTGTAAGTTATGAAATCTGAAAAAAACTTAAAGAAAAAATGAATAAATATATGGTCACAAATTTTTTTGTGGAAAATACTTACATTTGTGATATATAAAATAGAGAGATCGTTACCAGGGAAAAATATGTGTAAAATTGCCTTTGATGTACATCTCAAAAACTAGCATTTCTTTTTCTTCAGTAGAGTTATATGTTTTGAAAAGAGGTGATATGTTCCTCTGGAAGATTAAGAATACCTAGAAGACACGAGTGTTTTATGTGGTGCGTGTGTAGCTTCGGCTAGAGGTGATGTGGAGCACATGTTGGCGCACGCTTATACAGGCACCCTGATCAACAGGTCATTTCCACCATTGATCGACATGATGCAAGGCAATCCACGGTATATCACAATGCGCTCGAGTGTTGGTCATGGACCGTCTAAATCGAAGTGATTGAGTGCTCGATGACATCTTTAAATGGTATCCTCGCATCAATCAACAATGTCTAGGGCACGGTGATCACATTGTGTGCGCTTCATCATGGTTCCATGAAAAATATATATCGACTATTCGATCTAAAGCAATAGTAGCAGCTACCTTCGCTTTCTTTGTGGCATAAATAAAGATGAACATCTCTACAACAAGTAGCATGCCATTTTTTGTTCTTTTTGAAAACATGCATGTATAAACACAGATCCATACCCTGCCGATACAAAGCACACACGCCATAACTCAAAGAGCCCTTTGAGAACTTGTTGACAATGAAATCTACATGCGCGTTTAAAATATTGGCTGGAAAAATATTGACTTTCATAAAGTCATCACATACAAGTACTTTGTAGTCGTCAGATATGTAGCCTACCACTAAAATAAGAGAGCAGTTAGTTTCTATAGTAAATTACGAAAAAAAAATCCACTTGTGAAAAGTAGAGAAATCAAATCTGGGTTAACTCGTTAGACTTTAAGAAATCACTTGGACATGCAAGGGATGTAAAGCAAAAAGATACAAACAGATATGCATGTATTAGAATATAAATATTTGGTTTTTGTTAGATTTTTATTTAGATATACTCACTCCGTTTCAAAATACAAGTTGTTTGACTTTTTAACCTCAAGTTTGTCAGTCGTATTAGTAAAAAACAATTGGGCCAACATAGTCAAATTTAAGTCATTCTCGAAAAACTCTGATTAATAAAACAAGCCATAACAAAAAAAATATCATATTTTGCAAAATAATTGATTAAGAGGTCAAACTTATGGTAAAACAAGTGAAATGAATTGTAGTTTGAAAATCACATGGTGCACATTTAATAATGTTCTTTGGAGCCAGTACTAATATGCATCGAGGGAATATAACCATTGAGATGCCACCGTTTAGTACCGGCGTTTACATGAACTTGTACTAACTGGCTCCCAAGGACTCTCGTCACTAGAGACGGTACTATTCGACACGTTAGTACTGGTCCAAAGTCCAGCTACTACTATAATGCATGTTTCTCCAGTAGTGCTATCATATATGTTACATATGTATTGGATATATATATCACATACAGACATTGAACTTTGAGAGTCCAGATTTCGATATGGTACATATATTGAGTATTCAGATTTTAATATATACTATCCCATTTAGTCTCTGAATCCTTTTGGTTGGATCGGCGAAATATAGTATACATCCCATTTTTATTCCTAAACATACCCTATCTTACGCACATCGAGATGTTCACTAACATATTTTGAGTGACATTGGAAAATTAATAAAACTTTGCGGCGCGTACATAAGAAGTTATGACTGTGAAATTATTTAATATTATCTACATTAACACACATACATTGCCATGCAAAATAAGAAGTTATATAAGTAGCGTGCAAGTGCCAGAAAACAAGCTAATGTGGGCTGTTGTTGTGTTGCTGCCATTGTCATGCCCTAAGGTTATGGTTTACGGTTTGGAAGCAAGTTACCAACCCAAGTTTGGAGATTGGTTATGTGGAAATAGAGGGATGGCTAGACCAAATTGATACCAAGGATTTTATAGAATCTTGAAATAGGAAATGGGCCCATTATTGAAACCTAAAAAATAAGTTGGGCATGTGCCCCCACTAGTCTCTCTTTGAGTTAGAGGTGGTCGGAGGAAGTGCAATGTACGACAACAAGGATACCACCAACCAAAAGCCATGTGTTGCCTTGAGACAATAGTTCAGCAAGCCAGTGACGAAACGGAATGAACTAAAGAGTGGAAGAGCATATAATAATTAGGGATATCGTGTCATGTATGATTAGTGGAGGGAGAAGAGAACTAAAAAAATGTTAAAAAGGAGAGAAAAGCACGAATAAAATCTTGCTGGGTTATGAGAATATACATTAGGCTGTCAAATAGCATGCGAGCAGTAACTAGCAACATCTTATTTCTAAGAGGCACATCAGCGTATATAGTTGCAGATTAGAAGCTCTAAAAATATAAAGTACATATCAAAATATTTTATTTTTGCGAGGACACAATATATAAAAGAATTGTAAGCAAACAATATATCATAATCTATCGATCACAAGAATAACTAGCACCATAATAAAAGATGAACCGGCTGTCAAATAATTTAACCAGCATATTGGATCGGAACCAGTTCTGAAAATATATATCAATGCTAGTTCCAACCACCAATTGCATTAAAAATAGAATTGATTTTTTTTAGGAAATCGGCAGGAAGGCCCCTACCTGTTTCATTCAATATGTCAAAGGATATGTACAGTTTACAAGTTCGCAAGCCCAAGAGCAAAGATAGAAATCATAGAAGACTACTCAGCCAAACATTATTTTTACCCTTGATCTGCAGTTTAACCCTCACGGTAATGGCCTGTATACCCTCCACAAAACAATGTCTGCAACTAGCAAAGCATAGCGAGCCACCATAAAAAATAATGTTGTCACGGTGAGTCCGCAATACCCACATTGCCATAATAATGATTTTTCTAAAGACGGTGGATCCAAATGTTTCCCTAGCTCTGAGGAACATGATCCGAAATTCTTTCCCTAGAATTGATTTTCATCACCGGGTCTATTCACAGTCTGGTGGTGAAAATGGACCCATGAGAAAGCCACTACTCGCACAAAAATATTATAACTTTTTTTTGTATTAATTTAGATGAAGATAATATTATATGAAAATTATAGAGCTCTATGAGATCTTAAAATTTGTAGTTTACATAATTAAAATAAAAATTATCATAGTTTACATTTTTATTTGATGGTTTATATTCCAAGATAATTAAAATACGGCCTTGTACCTATCAAACAATTTTAAATGAAAAAAAAGTCAATGTAAAATCGTAGTTCTCAACGAGATATATAACTTCGTAGTTCACAACTTTTAATTTGCAATTGTAATGTTAAACCAAATATTACATGTAAATATTCATAGATTGCTAATACAAAAGAATAGTTTTACAAATGATTATGTGACCTTAAGCACAAGGCTTGAGGTTGTGAGCTCAAATCCCTATGAAGAATAATTTCTCAATTTGTGTGAAAAATCCGGTGTGTTGATCCTTGGATATTTAGGGCAAGTACAATGGTTTGTACATACAACTTGTACAATGGGTTGTCTGTTTGGCTGTCTGCAGGATGTTTAATTCATCCTTTGACAGTGCATATTTAATCTTTGTAGCTATTTTGTTGCATACATGAGACAATGGTCAATACATTTAAATATTCCACATGACTCGTAAAATAAACATGTATATCATACGACAGAATTGATTACAAATTTCAGTTTTCACTTGACACACGACAAACAAAAATAAAGACGGAACAATGCTCCACTCTGAGAGGTGACTGATCAAATACTTGAACCATCACAGCTCCTCAATTCTCAGCAAATTTGAAAGACACATAAACCCTGAGTACATCTCGCGGCGCCACCGCCTCCTTCTTTGCTTGCCGCAACATTGGACCCTGGCCTAGGGTTCGATGGAGAGGGGAGATTCAATATTTCAATGAGAGGACAGAGAGGATTTCGGGAGGCAAATGGCGCAAGCCATGGGTGGCAAACAAAATTCTCCAACGTGCGCAACAGATCCAAGCCGCCGCTCCGGTGTTGGAGCACTCGCTCTCATCATAGATGAACGAGACGACGAGGAGGCCTGGGAGAGGGTCGCGTGGGGGGCTTCTATGTGTCGGGTACCAAACTAAGGGGTTACCCCAAAGAACGGCCCAAGACGGCCCAGCAAGAAAGCCGCATCAGCGACACAGGGGAGCCCAAGGCTCGACGACCCGATAAGGGTCCACCGCGACGGCATCCCCGCAGGACGAATCTCCGTCTCGTTCGAGGGTGCCCCTCGCCCTCGAATGGGAATCTCCATCACGTTCGACCCCTCTGCGGTCGAGGCTGTCGGTCAAGCCTCGAAGACTCCAGTCCCAGGCGTACTAAATGCGGGACACGACCGCACACTCCACTTCGCCACGCCTCGGATGGGACACCGGTCGCCTCCGACTGAGCCGAGCACTGTGGCCCTGGACCGAGTCCTGCGCGGACAGGGTCGGTGTCAGATCGTACCATGGTGCCAACAACCTCACGACCGGTCCCCTCCCGAAGTACGACGCAAAGCCTCGAGGAAGGACCCTCGAAGAATGGTGGAAAAGGCACGACATCACCCCTACCCTCGAGCAACATCACTCGAAGCAACGACCGGCTGCCAAGAAGTCAACGATGGTGACTCCCATACCGTCAGCAAGAGTTGGAAGGCGCGATTCCCGCTTGTGCAGTGCATGGCATGGATAGTACAGTGCATCCTATAACGTCAGCACCATGATCTCACATGTATGGTTTTCCCCACCCTTAGTCTATATAAAAGGGGAGGAAGCCCATGCAACACGGACACGCTCTATTCACCGACCACAACGCACACTCACCACAGAAGAACACCACATTCTCAACACCCGACTCAGGGACCTAGGAGCCCACCTCCCTCTCCCGCCTTGCTTGTAATCCCCTACTACGAGCTACACGAAACTCGGTGCTACGCACCACTGCTGGACGTACGGCCGCGCGGCCGGAACCAGGATAAACCCTTGCGTCTTGAGTTCAATCCAGCAAGTCTGCCATCCGAGCGAGTGGTTAGCAACGCAATCACTAGTTAGTGCCGGTGTGACCAAATCAGGCACCGACAGTTGGCGTGCTAGGTAGGGGACTGCGTCGCGCAACTCTCGCTTCGATCCTGATGGCGGATTTCGACCGAGGACATTTCCCAATGGGATCAAGTGATCCATTCCCAGTGGGATACGAGATCCGGTTCGGAAGCCTCCGTTTCCAAGCAACCGGTAATGGCACCTCATGCGCATCCTCCCAGGAGGATCCGACAGCCATCGTGAACGTCCGCCACAGGCAACGGCGGCTCCTCGACGGAGGAGATGTCCGGCACCACGCACTCGGCGTGCACGCGCCGCCAGGCATGTGGCCGGTGCCAACCACACCTCTCCCGCAGGGGACGGAGGTGTGCTGCAGCGCTCTATCTCAGGGATAGAGGCTGTTTCCTTGCCCCCAACTAGCGTGGAGCGATCCGCTCCGACGCCGCGTTTGCCTTATGGGCTTGGCAATACCGCTGCTGTCTACGCCTCATCGGTGAGAGAGAGCATGGGTGTGCACGACGGACTACCCGACCACCGTTTGGTTTCAATATGAAACCTCGTCGCTCCAATGCCCGACGACTCCTACCCAGAGTCAGAGGAGGAACGCACTCCCGAGTCGGAACATCCGAGAGTGCTTCGTCATCAACAACGAAGTTAGCGACGGGCACACTACCGACAAAGACGATGATAACAACGGCGCCGAAGATCCGGTGGGCGCACAACCCCCAGACATGGAGGAACACTCACCTTCGGAGGACGAGCCGCATCCGCGTCGCTAGCCGCGAGCTGCCCACGCCCATGACCTAGGAGGTGGCAACGTCTCACCGCCAGCGCACTCTAACCACAATCCGCCCAACCAAAATGACGGATGCAACGCAGGCGCGTGGCGTGCGGGGCGAGTGGCTCGCGCCCGCATCCTCGCCGAAGACAAAAATGATGACCTCATCCCCAGGACGAGCCAAAAGCTCATCGCTGCGGCTGCGCTGCTCCGAGCCATGGCAGAGCCGGCTACCCCCGAAGGACGAAAACTGCATCTCGAGGGTCAAAAGCTGGTCGAGAATGCCTCACGACAGCAAGCCGAGAGCTCAGCCTCCCGCCTTCGATGTTCCTCGGCCTCGAAGGGCGAACGGGGAGGAGAGTCATCGGTACGCTCACCCTGGCAGAACGACGAGATACGGGCGCAGTCCCAGGTGACTCACGCCAGGACGCTGTGCGACGTCCTGCCGACGAGCCGCGCACACCCGCAGCAGAGCCACCTGCCACGAGGGTGCCCGTGAGATCGCGCCTCCGGGACACCCGAGGCGCCCTGGACGATGGCGACGCCCGCAACATCCTGAACCAGATGAGGCAGCAAGAGGAAGCCTGGACCTGCCAGCCACGACGCGACAATCGCAGCAATGTTGGGCGAGACTGGGATACGGCACCGGAACCAGCGGGGACGCGCGTGTTCAGTCACGACATCCGCACCGCCCCGATTCCCCCTCGTTTCAGGCAGCCTACCACCATCACCAAATACTCCGGGGAAACGGACCCTAGGGTATGGCTGAACGACTACCGCCTAGCATGTCAGCTCGGCGGCGTGGCGGACGATGCCATGATCATTTGCAATCTGCCCCTCCACTTGGCGGACTCTACGCGAACATGGCTCGAGCACTTGCCCCCAACCAGATTTATGACTGGAACGACCTGGTCGAGACCTTCGTGGGGAACTTCCAGGGCACCTACGTGCGCCCCCGGAAACACATGGGATCTTCGAGGATGCAACCAAAAGCCTGGTGAATCCTTGAGGACTTCATCCGACGCTTCTCCAAGCGCTACACGAGCTCCCCAACCTCACCGATCACCAGATCATCCAATCCTTCCTTGAGAGCACCACCTGCTACAGCCTGGTATGCAAACTGGGAAGGGACCCTCCCCCCGACGCAAATCGGTTGTTCGAGGTAGCCTCCAAGTACGCTTCGGGGGAGGAGGCGGCCAACGCCATCTTCAATGACAAGAAGGGAAAACACCCCGAAGAGACGCCCGCAGAGGGCAGCAAGCCAAAGAACCCCTCGAAGAAACAAAAGCACGGCAAGAAAGGGAAGAAGGCTCGAGCCTCACGTGAGAAGGGAGACAACGACGACGAAGCCCTCGTAGTGGACCCCAACCACAAGGGACCTCGAGGCCCCCCACGTGGAGGGGGCGTCTTCGACGACCTCCTTAAGAAGCCATGCCCGTATCACAAGACTGCAGTCTCTCACACCCTCGAACAGCATGAGATGCTACGGAAATACTATAACCGCATCCCCCGAAAGGATGGCGGCCAGAGAAAGGAAGGCGGGGACAAGGACGACGGCGGCTACCCCAAGGTAGAACATGTGTTCTTCATCGTGGGAGGCCCCACGGCCAACATGTCAGCCCGACAGCGGCGTCGAGAGCGCCGGGAGGTTTTGTTGCTCCAGCCAGCGACCCCGTCGTACCTCGGTTGGTCTTCGGAGACCATTTCGTTCAGCCACGAGGACCACCCCGACCATGTCCCGAACCCCGGGCAGTACCCTCTCGTTGTCGATCCTATCATCGGCAACACACGCTTCTCCAAGGTACTCATGGACGGGGGCTGCAGCCTCAACATCATGTACGCTCCAACCTTGGAGCTCATCGGAATCAGCACAAAGTGAGCTGCGCCCCAACAAGTCGTCATTTCACGACGTCGCGCCTATAAAGCACGTACAACCCCTCGGGCAGATCGACCTGCCTGTCTGCTTCGGCACCCCGGCGAACTTTCGCAAGGAGGTGTTACCTTTGAGGTAGTAGGCTTCAAGGGGGCTTACCATGCCATCTTGGGGCGGCCATGTTACACCAAGTTCATGGCCATCCCAAATTACACGTACCTCAAGATAATTATGCCGGGGCCTCACGGGATCATTACCGTCGGCCCGACGGTCGAACACGCCTACGAGTGTGACATCGAGAGCATCGAGCTGGCCGAGGCGCTTGCCCTCGATGAATCCCTCGTGGCGGACTTGGTGGCAATCGCCAACATGCCCCCCGACGCTAACGAGCGCCAGGATGGGTGCTTCGCGCCTGTCGAAGACACCAAGACGATCCCCCTCAACCCCGACAACAACGACGGCAAGGTGTTGACGGTCAGTTCCACCCTCAACGACAAATAGGAAGTGGTGCTCGTCGACTGTGTCCTCATATGCCGACATCTTTGCGTGGAGCCCCTCGGACATGCCAGGCATCCCGAGTGAGGTTGCTGAGCACTCCCTTGATATCCACCCCCACTCCAAGCCCGTCAAGCAGCGGCTCCGCCGCTTCATCGAAGTAAAGCGGCGAGCGATTGGCGAGGAGGTGCGCAAGCTCCTGGAGGCCGGGTTCATCAAGGAAGTTTTCCACCCCGAGTGGTTAGCCAATCCTGTACTAGTGAAAAAGAAAAATGGGAAATAGAGGATGTGTGTTGACTACACTAGCTTGAACAAAGCGTGTCTAAAGGTCCCTTTCCCTTTACCACGCATAGATCAAATAGTGGATTCCACCGCGGGATGTGAACTCTTATGCTTCCTTGATGTCTACTCTGGCTATCACCAGATCAAGATGAAGGAGTCCGACCAGCTCGCGACTTCCTTTATCACCCCCTTCGGCATGTACTGCTACGATACGATGCCCTTCGGCCTTCGAAATGCCGGGGCCACTTATCAACACTGTATGCTCCATGATTTTGGAGATCATATAGGTCGTATCGTAGAAGCGTATGTCGACGACATCGTTGTAAAAACCAGGAAGGTGGACGACCTGGTGCACGATCTTAAAATCGTGTTCGACTGCCTCAGGGCGCACGGAGTAAAGCTCAACCCCGAGAAGTGTGTTTTTCGTGTGCCTCGAGGCATGCTGCTGGGTTTCATTGTCTCCTAGCGAGGCATCGAGCCTAACCCCGAGAAGGTCGCGGCTATCCAACAAATGGAGCCAATTCGAGACCTAAAGGGGGTAGAGACTGGTAATGGGGTGCCTCGCATCCTTGAGCCACTTCATCTCGCGCATAGGAGAGAAGGGACTCCCTCTGTACCGACTCTTGAGTAAATCTGAGCGCTTCACCTGGACCGTGGAGGCCCAGGAGGCCTTAGATCGACTCAAAATGGCGCTAACGAATGCACCGGTCCTCACCTCACCACGGGAGGGCGAACCTCTCTTTCTCTATGTCGCAGCGACCACCCAGGTCGTCAGCGCTGTTGTCGTAGTAGAAAGGGTCGAGGAAGGGCATTCCTTACCTGTTCAGCGCCCAATGTACTACGTCAGTGAAGTTCTGGCCGAGACCAAGACGAGGTATCCCCACATCCAGAAGCTGATCTACGCCATTGTGTTGACCCGACGCAAGCTGCAACATTACTTCAAGGCGCACCCGGTGACTGTTGTATCATCTTTCCCTCTGGGCGAGATTATTCAGAACCGGGAAGTCTCCGGTCGAATCTCGAAGTGGTCAATGGAGTTGATGGGGAGACCCTCACTTATGCACCAAGAAAGGCCATCAAATCCCAGATCTTGGCCGTCTTCGTGGCCGAGTGGACGGACACTCAGCTCCCTCCTTCGAAGGTCAGCACCGACTGCTGGGAAATGTACTTCGAAGGGTCGGTGATGAAAACGGGCGCAGGCACCGGCTTGCTTTTTATCTCGCCCCACGGGGAACACCTTCGATACGCCGTGCGCCTCAATTTCCCCGCATCCAACAACATGGTGGAATACGAAACGCTACTCGTAGGATTACGCATCGCCCTCGAGATCGGCATCAAGCGCTTAGACATTCGTGGGGACTCCCAGCTGGTCGTTGACCAAGTGATGAAGGAGTCAAGCTGCCACGATGAAAAGATGGCGGCTTATTGCGAGGTGGTACGTAGCCTCGAGGACAAGTTCGAAGGCCTCGAGCTCCACCATATCGCTCGGAGATACAACGAGGAGGCCGATGAGCTGGCAAATATCGCGTCGGGGCGAACTACTGTCCCTCCGAACATGTTTGCAAAGGATATTGGCAAGCCCTCGACAGGAGAGGATGAGCCCATGGGGTACGAGGCTTGCTCAGGAGACGAAGCTGAAGCCATGGAAATCGATGAGGCTCCAACACCTCAAGACTGGGGAGTCCATATCTGGACTGGCTCAAGCGAGGTTCCCTGCCCTCTGATCGCACGGAGGCGAGGCGCATCGCTAGAAGAGCCATGCGCTTCCTCATCATCGAGGGGGAGCTATATAGGCAAGGAACCTCGGGAGTTCTGCAACGCTGCATCCTGATACCCGAAGGAAAGGAGCTGATCCGCGACATCCACGCAGGAGTGTGCGGGCATCACGCCGCCCCGCGCACTCTTGTAGGCAACGCCTTCTGGCAAGGCTTCTACTGGCCCACCGCTGTGGCCGATGCCACAGAGGTGGTACGGACCTGCAAAGGTTGCCAGTTCTACGCACGCAAGACACACCTCCCGACCCATGCGCTTCAAACCATACCCATCACATGGCCTTTCCCTGTATGGGGCCTGGACCTCGTCGGACCAATGGCGAAAGCGCCCGGGGGCTTCACGCACCTACTGGTAGCCGTGGATAAGTTCTCAAAGTGGATCGAGGCTCGACCCATCAACAGGATCAAGTCCGAGCAGGCGGTGCTCTTCTTCACCGACATAATCCACAGGTTCGGGGTTCCAAACTCCATCATAACTGACAATGGTACGTAGTTCACGGGCAAGAAGTTCCTGGAGTTATGCGACAGCTACCACATTCGAGTGGATTGGTCAGCGGTGGCGCACCCGCAGACAAACGGCCAGGTAGAACGTGCCAATGGCATGATTCTGCAAGGCCTGAAGCCAAGAATCCACAACAAGCTAAAGAAGTTCGGGTGCAAATGGGTACAAGAATTGCCCTCCGTAATCTTGAGCCTGAGGACAACCCCGAGCAGGGCGACAGGGTTCACCCCTTACTTCCTCGTCTATGGGGCAGAGCCTATCCTCCCCACGGATCTGGAGTATGGATCCCCCAGACTCAAGGCGTATCAAGAGCGACAAAATCAACAAGCACGAGAGGACTCGCTAGACCAAGTCGACGAAGCACGGGACATGGCCCTACTCCACTCGGCGAGGTACCAGCAGAGCCTTCGACGACACCAAGCCCGAAAGGTCCGGCGTCGAGACCTCAGCAAGGGCGACCATGTGCTAAGGCTTCGGCAGGACAACAGAGGGCGGCTCAAGCTCACACCCCCATGGGAGGGGCCGTACATCGTCGCCGAAGTGCTCAAGTCCGGAACATACAAGCTCGCAAACGAAGAAGGGCAGATCCTAGCAAACGCTTGGAACATTCAACAGCTACGTTGCTTCTACCCTTAGAGAGGCCCTCGAGCCCTCAAATCTTTTTGTACATATTTTCGATTGTACAAATATTCTAGGTGTTGGCTTCAGCCCCCAAAAATGGCGCACGAATCAAACGGACAACGAGTCCACCGTCGACCTAAGGGAGGGACGATCCTACCCTTGCTAGGACCATCCCTCCCTCGGGGGCTACAACGGGGACGAACCCCCGAAAAAGTCTATCACTAGAGAATGGCGCAAAATATTTGCCCTTTCTTTCCGCGACTACCTCTAGAGAATGGCGCCAGGTGCGCGAACGGCTATGCCAGGAGGCACGAAACGTGTACCTACTCCCTCGAAAGGGATACGAAATCGCTAAAAGTGCCCCAACGCCTAGACTTTCCGCGAACGATCCTAATGTCAGCACCTACGAGGTGTCCGCGAGAAAGAACCCAAAGGGCAAATCGAAAACAATGTTCATGGTCAAACGAAATTGTTCATAACAAACAGAGAAGATAAATCTCTAAACTATTATTTACACTCGGGCTCGATGGCTCGAGACCTTTCAGGGACCGCTCCCACCACCCAAGTCATCCCAGCCGCCATCATCCTTGCCGGAGAAGAGGACGCTCTCAAAGCAGCCGGCCAACACCCGTGCCGTCTCGTCCGCGGCGGCAGCGGGATCGTCGACGCCCCCTCGTCGTTGAGGTCATCGGCGTCGACGTACCCGGCGGCGAGCTTCGAGAGATCCGCTTGGTAGTGGGTCATCACTACTCTGAGCGCCTTCCGGATGCCCACCAGTAGGGCGTCCTTCACGTGCGAGGTGACATGCCCCAAGGGCTCGGAGACGACTGGCAAGGGAGCTGCCGGACAACGCGTCGGCTCCAGCGATTTTGTTGCAGGCAGCCAAGGCAGCCTGCTCTAGGTCATCAAACTCGTGCTGGGTCGCCGCGTGAGCCACCTGTAGAGCCTCCCTCGATTCCGCCTCAGCCTTGAGCGCATGCCTCAGCTCTGCACCAACAAAAAGATCAGAAAAAAGTAGGCTGAAAACAAGGACTGGGCATGGGCGAACAAACCCACCCTCGACCTCCTTCTGGGAAGCCTTGACCTGGCCCTTAGCAGCCTCGAGCGCCGTCTCCTTCTACCAGATCCGAGACTTGGACGCCTCTCGAGCCGAATGCTCCTGCTCGAGTTGGTCTCGAGCCTCCACCAGCAAGCTCCTACGCACGAAAGGGGAAGGAGAGATGGTTGCCACACCAGAAGCAAGCTAAAAGCTAAGGAGAATTAGTGTTGATCGCAAGAAAAAGCGAGGCCTACCTGCTGAACCTTGCCGACATCATGATGAAAACGAAGGGCGTCGTTCAAAGCCCGGACAACCGCCCGGCCATGCTCTAGCTAAACATCCCACAGCCGCTCCTCCACCACGGCGTCACGGACAAACGGCTAGGGGAGCTCGGCATACGACTGCCAATGGACGGGAACCCCGTGCTCGTCGACACGACCACATCTCCCGCCAAACTCGCCTACCACACGACCTACGCTAAGCATAGACAGGGTTAGCGGCGCCGTCCTGCGCTCCTGGAGCACGGGGACTCACGCCTGGAAGGCCTCCGCCAACTCCGACAGGAGGGGAAACCCACCTCCCCCAGCCAAGATGGCCTCACCACCAACGGTGCCGGCCGCCGGCTCCTCGTGCGGGATGGCCGGCACAGCATCGGTCTCCCCACGCGAGGTGGACGGTGCGTCGTCAGAACGCGCCGAGTCCACGACCGTCGCACCCTCTTGCGGCAGGGGTGGCGCCTCGTCAGCCCGAGTCACCCCCACAGCTGGGGGTTCACCACCGTGAGCCAGGCTAGGCTCACGGTGCACCTCGATACCCCCCTCGGGGGTCTGGGGCGCCTCCTCCAAAGGCCTGGACTCCCCCCCCTCGAGAAGGCGAGGTGGTTCCTCATGCGGCCACTGCTCGTCCTCCAGCGCCCCTCTAGCATCGAAGAAGGCGACGAAGTCCTGTACCGCCTCGTTTGTGGGGGCCCAAAAGCTGTGAAGACGAGTGGGGCGACGAGCTTGCCCCAATCTTGAGAGCCTTGGTCGGGGCAAGAGAAAGGGGAACCCGCCCGCCGGATCGACTACACAAAACGGAGACGACTGAGTAAAGACAATCTAAGATATCAAACCTCGAAAAGCGATCAAACGGCCAAGAGGCTTACCGAACAACGGGTAGTTTCCGTTTTCGCGACGAAATCAAGGCGGGGACGGCACTCGAAACCATGACGCCCCCGCCGAAGCATCGACCCCCACGTGGGGAGTCTCTTCACAAGGCTCACCACCACGGTAACCCTCGAGCGTGGCCTCGCCTGCCTCGCCGGGTGCCAGCCTTTCCCTCGGGGGGTCCTCAAGGGCAAGTACGGCGCGACGCTCTCCGCCAGTCGCGCGCTGCCGCCCCACAGGATCCCCGAGGGTGTCGTCGTCTGCAACGTCGAGCATCACATCGGCGGCCTCAGACGACGGTGCAGCGGCGGCAGATCGCCCCGTGAGATCCCCGAGGGTGCCGTCGTCTACAACGTCGAGCGCCATGTCGGCGGCCTCGGACGACGGCGCAGCAGCGGTAGACTGCCGCGTGGGATCCCCGACGGTGCCGTTATGTGCAACGTCGAGCACCACGCCGGCGGCCTCGGACAGCGACGCGACGATGGCAGATCGCTCAGCGGGACCCCTAAAGGTGCCGTCGTGTGCAACGTCGAGCACCACGTCGACAACTCCAGAAGGCGGCGCGAGCAGGTCAGACTGCTCCACGGGGACCTGTAACACCCAGATTTCCAAGAAATCCGAATGCTTCTATATGCGTGCCCAGGATGTCCACAGAACACATGTAGATTACAAATATTGAATCACAGTGAACACAATGCTCGAATAAAATAGTTTACATCAGAGTTTAACACAAGACATAGTCTTAAACAAATAACACAGCGGAAGTCTTAATATTATTAAACGTCTTAACTAGTAGAGCCTCAAGTCCACAGGGACACCGACTGGTTGAACATAGCTAGAAGTACGGCCGATCCTCCAGAAACTCAGCAAACGACTGATCATTCAATGCTCCATCTGTTACCCATCCAGGATTTTGTTGAATAGTTGCAAGTGTAAGTAAACCATCTTACTTAACAAGTATAACACGGGTTATGCAAGAACAAAGGCTTGACACGGTTATATTGCATTAGCACTTTTAGTTGTTTCATTTTATTATCATCCAATTTACTACAAATGAGTAGAAACCCAAGTAAAACCATTAATAACAATGTATAAGTAATTATAGAATAAACCAACATCAACCACTAATATCATCTTCTAATAAAAAAGGATCCATGCCGCTCGTAACCGTGAGCACGGCTATCATGATAGATCAACACTCTACAGAGGTTTCACCCTTTACCTGCCGGTCACATAAATCCAAAAGAATTTATGTTACGAGGACTTTCTCAAACACCCTAACAAGCACAGTAGCCGTTTTGGTTCAACATAGGCAGCATAACCCAAGGCATCGAGATTGACGTACGCTCAGGGCGCAATGTGAGGGGGTCAATGGCGTTCAGATTGAGAGCGCATTCATCGCAACGTGTGAAGCTGCCGTACATTGGGCGCTTACATCACGGGAACTTTGCCTAACGAGACATACCAACGGATAAATCCGTCCTCGATGGATCAAACTATACTCCCATCCATGCTCCCCACATACGCCTTTCAGTAACCACTGGCGAGCTAGAGACGTACAAGCTAATTATCCAAGACCAGAGCCATTATAGTTCCAACGGCGGCGAACAAATTCCTGGGTTGTCGCTTTAAGAACCGGACCTTATGGAGAGACATTAGAACAAGGCACGAAGCACATGCTCTAATTCCCTAGACCGAACCTTATAGAGACACTAGAACAAAGCACATGCTCTAGTTCCCCCGAACCATGTTGCTAAAAAGCATCTTTTAACCATAATCGAAGTGAACCATTAATTCAATATTAACATAAAAATAAATATTGGTCGCAGCGCGTAGCATAGACTAACCACAATGCATAAAACCCGGGTAAACAAAGAATAAGGTAAAGACTAGGTACAACCTTAATGTATGGCAAAATTAGACACATGCACATGAGTTGGATGATTAAATAGTGTATGGGTAATAAGGATTGTCCGTGTTATACTTGCCTTCCTCAGTGAACTGCTGCTGCACCTGCTCTTCGGGAACGGGGTCGTCGGCGAAACTCGAACGGCTCGTCAACTACTCACATCAATCACCACACAAGCATCCACACATACATGCAAACAAGGCATTTAATTAGAACAGTACACCAAACATAAACAAAAGATGAAAAGAGGGCTTTAGAGTTACTGTAACGCATCACTACGAACACATGAGCGTGAAAATCACTCAGATCGGGTTAAAACGGAGAAACTACGCTTAAAACGGGCTCTAGGGCTTTGCTGGTGAGACTTTTAGGCTTCCAGGGGTTGTTTTTTGAAAGAAACCAGGGACCTAAACATAATTTCATATAAAAACTCGAGGGCTAACGAGTAAAACAGCCATATAGAACGACAGGCACTATTTTTCAAAGAGCAAGGGCTAAAACGAAAGAAAAAGGACCTAGTTGTAAATACTTTTGAATAGAGGTGGACCGCGGGTTATTTTTTCCAAAACTGCATGGGCCTCTTTTGCAAAAACGCCACGGCGACGGCTGACTCGGCTGACGACGGTTGACTCACGATCTAGGCCGTTGGTATAGCTAGATCGGACGGTGGCAGCGCTCTTAGCGGCTCGGCTCGTCCGAACGGCGCTCAGCGGCGGCGCACGGGCGGAGGCTCCACCGGAATCGAGCTGTGTGGCTGGGCGCTATTTGAGCTCCAAAGCTCGCCGCGATTGTCCTAAAGGAAGAGGAGACGACGCGAAACTCGTTTTGGGGGGTTGTGCTCGATAGCTTCGGGTGATCTACGCGGCCTGCGGCGAGCGGCGG
>JACEFO010000089.1:0-25774 GCA_015342445.1 Digitaria exilis
CATTCTAATGTGAGATATGGCACTAAATTGACAGTCCATAAAACAAGGAAAGAGATATATTAAGGCTGAAAAGGTTAATCTATCACCAAGTTGAGCATTTCAATAATAAAATGAGTTATTGTTCCTTTCTGTAGTATCATGTTGAGAGTAAAATGAATTTCAGGACATAAGTTGTATCCAAATGGAGTAAGAACATGTGAACATGATTTGTTCATGAAGTATGAGGAAAGATATGAATGAAGTGAGTAAGAAAAAGATTTCCTCATCATGATTACTTTAAATAGGTTTTGAAATTATGGTAGTAAAGTGTTATGCCATATTTCGAGGAGAAATGTGAGATAAAGAAATGTATCTCCATGGAGTTACTTAAGGAAATGTTAAAGTTATTCGACAAGTTAAAGTTAAAGTTATTCTCCATTTTGTAACACCTAAAAAATGTCCTATTTAAAATTTAGTAATTAATTAACTTTTTATATTCAAATGCTCATAGATAATGTAGGAAAAAATAAAAATTTTGAATAATTAAAAGCAATATAGGTAAGAAACATTATTGTTGCATTCATGCTGGTGCATCTATTTTTGATTGTTGAATTCAAATTTGAATTTGAATTTGAATTCAAATGAGAGTTTGAATAAAAGAAAAACCTTTCTTTTTCTCTCTTTTCCTTCTCCTTTTCAGCCCAGCTGGCCCACTCCTCCTCTCTTTCTTCTCTTCCCGCGGCCCATCTTCTCTCTTTCCTTCCCGCGGCCCAGCTCCTTTGCGCAACCCACACGCCCAGCCCAGCAACAACCCAGCCCCGCGCCTTCCCCTCTTGAGCCGCTGACCAGTGGGTCCACCTGTCGGCGCCTTTTTCTCCTCCGCTGAGTCGCTGACCGCCGGGCCCACTCGTCAACGCCGTCTTCTTCCACTCGCCGTGTTCGAGCCGGACACCGCGCCGCCACCGAGATCGCGCCCGCCGTGATCAGCCTCGCGCACGCCTCGCCCGGGCTTGGCCCGCACGCCAAGGAACCCCCGGGGTCCCTATAAAGCTGCCGCCAACCCCCCCCCCCTCGAGCCGCCGCCGCAACCCTAGCCGCCGCCGTCGTCTCGACTCGCTCGCTGCCCGCATTGCGCCTAGGTTTAGCCTCGGAGCTTCGCCGCAAGGTGAGGAACTCGCCAAGGCGCGTTTCCCCTCTTTCTCTCGCTTTCTTGCGCTTGCACGAGCTCGCCGGAGTGCCCGCTCCGCCACCGCGCGTCGCCATCGCCACCGCGCGGAATCCTCGAGTAGAACCCCCTAAATCGACTCCCGTCGTCTCCTCTCTCTCTAGGACAACTGCGGTGAGGTTTGGAGGCCCCTAGCACCGGGTATGCTCGACGCCGGTGAAGTCCCGGCAGTGTGCCGCCGCAAGCCGCCGTGCTCCGGTGACCCAGCGCCTAGATCTAATCTCAGCCGTAGGATTCAAAAACCGACGGCCAGATCTAAAAAACCGTTTTAAACCGAGCCGGTTCACCGTGAACCCATGAACCGCGGTTCATGGCCGGTCTACGGTTCGGTCCACTATGACGTCAGCCCACGTCAGCATCCAGCCGCCGATGTGCCTGTTTTGCAAAAGAGCCCCTCTGTTTTCTGAAAATCAACCCGTGGTCCACCTCTATTCAAAAGTATTTACAACTAACTCCTTTTTCTTTCGGTTTAGCCCCTGCTCTTTTGAAAAATAGTGCCCGCCGTCCTAGATGGCAGTTTTACCCCGTAGCCCTCGGGTTTTTATACGAAATTATGTTTTAGGTCCCTGTTTTAGGTCCCTGGTTCACTTCAATGATGATTAAAAGATGCTTTTTAGCAACATGGTTCGGGGAACTAGAGCATGTGCTGTGTGCTTTGTTCTAGTGTCTCTATAAGGTTTGATCTAGGGAATTAGAGCATGTGCTTCGTGCTTTGTTCTAATGTCTCTCTATAAGGTCCGGTTCTTAAAGCGGCAACCCAGGAACCTGTTTGCCGCCGTTGGAACTATAATGGCTCTGGTCTTGGATGATTAGCTTGTACGTCTCTAGCTCGCCAGTGGTTACCGAAAGGCGTATGTGGGGAACATTCGTGAGAGTATAGTTTGATCCATCGAGGACGGTTCTATCCGTTGGCTATGTCTCGTTAGGCAAAGTCCCGTGATGTAAGCGCCCGATGTACGATAGCTTCACACGTTGCGATGATTGCGCTCTCGCTCTGGACGCCAATGACCCCCTCACGTTGCGCCCTGAGCGTACGTCAATCTCGATGCCTCGGGTTATGCTGCCTATGTTGAACCAAAACGGCTACTGTGCTTGTTAGGGTGTTTTGTGAAAGTCCTCGTAACATAAATTCTTTGGATTTATGTGACCGGCGGGTAAAGGGCGAAACCTCTGCAGAGTGTTGATCTATCATGATAGCCGTGCTCACGGTTACGAGCGGCCTGGATCCTTTTTGATTAGAAGATGATATTAGTGGTTGATATTGGTTTGTTCTATAATCACTTATACCTTATTAATGGGTTTATACTTGGGTTCTACTCATTTGTAGTAAATTGGATGATAATAAAATGAAACAATTAAAAGTGCTAATGCAGTATAACCGTGTCAAGCCTTTTGTTCTTGCATAACCCGTGTTATACTTGTTAAGTAAGATGGTTTACTTACACTTGCAACTATTCAACAAAATCCCGGATGGGTAACAGATGGAGCATTGAATGATCAGTCGCTTGCTGAGTTTCCGGAGGATCTGCCGTACTTCTAGCTGTGTTCAACCAGTCGGTGTCCCTGTGGACTTGAGGCTCTACCTAGTTAAGACGTTTAATAATATTAAGACTTCCGCTGTGTTATTTGTTTAAGAGTATGTCTTGAGTTAAACTCTGATGTAAACTATTTTATTCGAGCACTGTGTTCTCTGTGATTCAATATTTGTAATCTATATGTGTTCTGTGGATATCCTGGGCACACATATGGAAGCATTCGGATTTCTTGGAAATCTGGGTATTACACCATTCCTCTATACATGATCTATAAAAGATTATGATCGTCAAGAGAGTTCAACGGTCATGATAAAGATACCCGATGCAAAGAAAAACTAGCTAAATTCCAAGCGGAAGATAGCACAGTTGGCTAGTAATAAGACTGGAAGAGCCTTAGGAAGAGGGAGTAGCTGAAAGATCCAACCATAATCTTATGGATATGGTATGAAATAAGTTACCCTAGTTTACCACTAAGTTTGTGGATGAAGGTTCATATTCTTAATGGGGTATCAAGTAAGTCGGTGCCTAAACATCGTTGTAAGTTGTGAACAGAAAGAGGACTCTCACAAAAAGATTGTTTAGGTGTGGGACTGATCAGTTGAGGCCAAAGTATTTAACCCAAATGTAGGGGAGCTATCAAGCCACCCTAAGTCAGTAAGTTACCATTCAATAGGCTATCTAGATAAGTCAAAGGTTAGGGGGAGTCAGGGGGAGCAAGGCACCCTGAGGAAATGGCCTTGAGGAGAAAGTGGGTGTACGCGCCTACATCGAGGACTCATGAGTTGTCAGTTCTCCTACGGCAACAAACCGAGAACCTGTCCTTCAGGAGCTAATAGAGATTGTTGTTGCATATGAGAAAGAGTTGTCATGCCCCAAATATAATTGTTAGAGATTGAGGGTGATCCCACCTCGATTGAACAAACCACGAGAATCGCTCATTCATAGAAATGGCTTAGGCCATATGAGATCACTGAGTACCAACATAGTTTGGAACTTAGAATTATTCCTATAGGAGTCAAGACAGTAGGTTGTAATGGGTCTACAAAATTGAATGTGACTCTAAAGGGAATGTACAAAGATTAAAGCGCAACTCGTGGGGAAATGCTTTATGCAAAAGAAGGAATAGATTATGAGACATTCTCTATAATCTCTTGCAAGGATTCTTTTAGAATCAAAATGGCGTTAGTTATGCATTATGATTAAAGTTACGTCAAATGGATGTAAATAGATGGCATCTCTCAACGGGGATATGTGTGGAAAAGTTAACATGGCACAACCAACAGTTTTGTCATGGAAGAAAGAGAACGTGCGACATGTCGCACGAAGAAATCCATTTATGGATTCGGAGAACCTCCTAACAGAGGTGATTGAAGCAAGAAGTTTGGGTTTCAAAGAGTAAGGAGGACAATAGTGTTCCATGAAAAGCTTAAGAATGAGAAATTCAGTTTCCTCACCCATTATGTGGATATCATCTTAGTGATTTGAATCTACTATTGGGGAAGGAGTTTTGTCCTCGAGTTGCATATAAAGGATCTCAGTGATCTTTCAATTTAGGAAGAAGTTCACTGATATAAAAGAAGGGGTATTAGGTCTATCGCAAGAGGCATACTTTGAAAAGGAATATGGTATGTATGCAAGAAAACCTACGCCTGCTCTTATAATTAAGGGTGATAGTTTTGGGAAATTTGAAGGTCCCACAAACTAAGAAATGATTGATCAAATAAAGTTAGTTTTATGTACTAGACTAAGAGTTCACCCTGACAAAGGTCATCTATCCGGGAAGTTTTGGCAAAAATCCAATCCAGATATAGATCACTGGAATTGGAGAATTTTACAGGCCTCATGCTGAGTTTCAAAGAGCAAGTACTCTCAAATAGTTATTCTGCGAGATGTGTAATTAAATCCACAGTAGTACATAACATCTGCAGTCGGAGTTCTAATGTGGAAAAACTCCAAGAAAATAGAAAGTTGTGGTATCATCAGTGATGCATACCAATTGTATAGCATGATATGAGGCAATCGAGCAGGCACTCAAAGTGAATAAAGTTATACCGGAATTAAGTACTTTACTCCTGTGACAATAGGTCAAGTGTGCTGCCAAACACATTGACATTAAGAAATACATTGTATAGGAGAACAATCCAGAATCATATGAAAGTATTAAAAGTGTTCAAGGAACAAGAACCAAGCAAGTGTTTATGGATCCGTTTACTAAAGGCTTACCGCCCAAAGTGTTTAGAGAACAGTTAGTCGACATGGGTCTATGGTAGAGCCTATGATTTCTGGATTACAAAGGGCCTAGGAAAAGGATCTATTTCAAAACAGACATGTGTATTGTGGCTGTTAATCTAACGTCTAACTGTTATGACGAGGCATGCTCAATACATATGTTTGTGATGGAATAGGTTAAGTTTAAGTACTAAAGATTAGTACAGGAAGTAAGATGAGATCAAAGGGGAGAATGTTAGTATTGATCTCCTCCGGCCCAATCCAACGAATGGGCCAGGCCTTGTCTCGCTCCCTGATCGGTGGAGCCCAACCCATCTAGGGCTGCGGGCCCCTGTCGCGCAGCGCTATATAGAGGAGGTGGGGGCTGCAGTCACTGGGCACGAGCCCGCTGTTCTCTTCATGTATATGCAGTAGATCTAGGATTCCAGTACTTTATTCAAGTCGATATAAGTTTACCCAACTAGATCTTACTGCTAGATGATCCTAGAATTCTATCATGGAGAGGTCGGCTGCCCTAGCGTGTTCGAATGATGCAACCTGCTTTGATGGGTGGTTTGCTCAGTCAGTGGTTACTCCCTATCGACATATGATTGCTATACACAGAGTTGGCCACTTCACTACAAACACACACCAAGGAGCTCTTTTACTACCTTTTCATTTTGTTCTAGAGTAGGATAGAGCTGGGAATAGCATTAAGTCGAGCTTTGTGATCAGGGTTCCGGAGTTCTCTCCGAGTTTCGGTAAAAACTCTTGTATCTTTTCCTTTACTTTGAATATTATCAATATAAGTTTATCTTCTATGTACCTTGAGTAAGCTTAGCTTTTCCCACATTTACTTTATTCAAGTCCTAGAGATTTTGTGGCTGTGTAGTCCTCCTCTAGATTAGTGTTGACATCTCTTAACATTATTTCTAAATACTCATGGGCACTGTTAAGCATAAGACTTAGAAACAACATCAAGAGATAATCATGGGTAAAAGATATAGCATACTGAAAACATTAAAACAACAACCAGAAATTTGTCTGCAAGCGCACAGATATACAATTGTAGCATTTCAACAGGGAGTAAACTAGATTATTTTCATTTATTTTTATCACATGGGAACTCTTGCTATTTTTATAAAACTATCCTTTGCATATCCGAATTATCCAACTCATAGGTCATAGTCAACTACTCATCAAATAGGAATAAATTTTCATGAAAGATAAGGTAATAATATTACTCAAGACAGTGATCTGAAAGAGATAAAGATATAATCATGTTAATAATCGAATCAATAACCACGACCACCTCATAAAAGAATAGAATAAACTAGAACTGAGATTCTAGTTTATACTCAAGATAGGGTTTAGGGTTTAGCCTTTTCTAAGGACAGAATAGACAGTCAACAGGGAACTCGGTTCAGAGATATTATAGCAACCGTACCACGGCAACGACACTAGAAATGCTTGTTGGTGTTTCTTAACTCTTATAGATATCACAAGCGCACGGGAAATACAGATGTAGCACTACACCTAGAAGTATTCAGGGTATCGAAATCCACACGGAACAAAGTATAACTATTGCCTAACTAAACTACCCCTAGGAGATGGGAAAGAGAGATTGAACTTAAGATGATATTGTCTTTTTTCTAATGAAATTCTAAAGGTAAGCAATTTATATCTATCTTTTACTTGCTTAAGTGACCTAGTATGATCTTTTATCCAAACGACCCTTAAGGTATAAAACCACTATTCTAAGGCCTCAGTAGAGACGGAAGACAAGAACTAACTATATGTCAAAGCTGTTACCTTCGACACCTTCCTCTTTTTACTGGCAAGTCCCTGAACAAATGAATGGGATTTCTAAGCCTAGACACCACGTCTACACTTGAAATACTTATCCACGGTACCGCGTAGGGTTGCCCTAATGTGAGCGTCTCATACACCAGAATAGCGAACACATGTTCTCACAAGAAATAATATCGGGAGATAACTTAACAGTAAAATAATTAAAATTAGAACTTGTAGACTTAACTTAAGTGTATGGATCCAATAAGGTACATAAC
The DNA here is from genome assembly GCA_015342445.1 of Digitaria exilis. Lineage (NCBI taxonomy): Eukaryota > Viridiplantae > Streptophyta > Magnoliopsida > Poales > Poaceae > Digitaria > Digitaria exilis. The sequence goes on from JACEFO010000089.1 coordinate 7,017, forward strand.
TGAAGGAGACGAAGAACAATCCAATAAAGCTTGGATTCTCTGCGAATCACACTCTAATGACCTCTATTCTACTTCCAATCTCTCCCTTAAACACTTCTAATTCTAATACATCTATGGGTTCTCTTCTCTTCCTTCCCTCCTAGAATTATCTTTTCTGGGTTTGAATTACAAATGAATTCTCTGATACTGAGTACAGGGAATACCCATGCTTATATAGGCCTATAGGCCAGTTTGAAATGATCTAAGTATGATAGCTAGCATTGCCGACCTTGGGAACTGCCTTGGAACCCCCTCAAGGAAGCTTGGCGCCCGACCGGTTCCACAATGCACTACCTTAGCCACCTCCTTTGCATGGTGGGCCATGGACTCGGCCTTCTTCTGTTTTTCATTGATGACGCCGCCTTCTGTTGACTTCGTTAGGCCCATAGTTTGGATTCTTTGAAAAAGGTGTGCAACATAAGACGGTTGTTTCCTGTACCTCTTTTATCTTTTCTTGATAATTTCACTTGTAGAGACCTGCATAACACAAATCACCAAAACTTGTGGAAATACTTAGTAAGAAAGACATATTATAGTTTTTATGATTGATTCGTACTTTTGTTGACAAAGATTATTCATAGTCAAGATCTGTTAACACTAGGCTATGACCTACTACTACAAATCTACAAAATAGCCACAAATCTCTGCTTTTTACTACCTACTACTTACAAGCCTACAAATGCACATACTTTTAGATTGGAAATCACATCAGATATTAAGACTCGCTGCATGAGGCAATTGATCTAGCTATCGAAGCACTTTAGGATGCCTCGCAGGTCGCAGCAATAAGCACTTCAGCAGATCCAGGCTGGTCTCCAACAACGATGGTCCTAGGTGGGTGGTGGTTGGCCATACCCATCCGAGCTCTAATATCTGTGTCTCCAACAGCCACTACTACACCTACTCTATCACAGCCGGTTGGGAACCCCCCTTCACAGCCGGTTTTGCAAGGCGTTTGATTTCTAGCGGCTGTGTTGCTTGGCTCAACACAGCCGGGTCCCAACCGGCTGTGAAAAAGCCCCATCACAGCCGGTTGGGTTCACCAACCGGCTGTGTTGCGTCACCTAACACAGCAAGTTGGGCACACCAACCGGCTGTGAAAAAGCCCCATCACAGCCGGTTGTGTTTACCAACCGGCTGTGTTGCGTCACATAACACAACCGGTTGGGAACACAGTCGGTTGGTAAACACAGCCGGCTGTGATGGGTGCCGCAACATAGCCGGTTGGTGGACGCAAGCGGCTGTGATGGGCGCCGCAACACAGCCGGTTGCATCTTCGAGCCAGCTGTGATGGTGGTCCTAACACAACCGGCTGGGAATACCAACCGGCTGTGTTGGCCACTTTCTGGCATTATAATATAATAAATGGCCAATTTCAGCAGCACAATATATTGCAATATATAACAGAAATGCCACGGTATATACATAGCTTCAACCAGCACAAAAAGATCATACAAGGCATTATTAATACTACAAGATCAAAGTTATGACAAGTTCTCTCATCACAAGTTCAAGCACACAAGTTGATATGACAAGCTCTCAAGTTGAAGCACCCATGATCATGTCACAACTTCAACACCTATCTATATGACACAATACTCATATGTGTCCTTTGGGAACTCGTTGGGTGTGGGAAGCAACTTCTCCATTACTGTCAACAAATCCTCAAACCCTTTGTCAGACAAACCATTGCTAGACTTCATCTCCAACAACATCATATTAGCCTCCAATTTTGACACTCGTGAACCATGGTATAATGGTATTTTCGCATCCTTTCTCATCTTTTGTAGCTTTTTCAGGTTTCTCGCATCCAGAAATTCAGGCTCCGCATGATGTATCATCTGATCTAGCCCATCTAGCACAACTTCATCTGCCAATGTGTCCCGAAGTAAGCTACTATCATCTTCCACATCATCTACCAATACATGCTCTAGTATTGCCTCATCATGCACCACACCATCATCTATCGGCATCCCTGCATGAATGGTTCGATTCACTCTTTCTCTGACATTGTCCCTGGAGGGCTCTTCAGGCTCGTTATCACCATCCTCCCCGTGTCTATTCCAAATGAGATAGTTTTTCATGAAACGTCTGAATAAGAGATGGAAGCGGATCTGCTCAACATTCTTGAACTGTTTCTCATTTTTGCAATCAACACATGGGCAATGTACGTAGCCATCGGACCGCTCCTTCAATGTGACGTACGCCTCGGCGGCCTTCACAAAAGAGTCAACGCCGTTTACAAAGTCCAACTCTACAATCCTCCCATACATCCATTCTCGGTCCATCTACCAAAGAGAAATGAGCATCTCATGCATCACATTCATCAAAATATTGAAAGAAATTGGATGAACTACAACAAATAAGCGTCTCTCATCCACCACATTATCAAAATATTATAGAAATTGCATAAACTACAACAAATTCACTCTCTAACGGTGAAAAGAGGCTAACTAATCCACCAAAATCATCAAATTATTGATTAAAACGTTTGCACTACAAGAACTTTAGCCTCTAATGGTGAAAAAGAGGCTCTCATCCACCACAATCATCAAGATATTGAATATCTAACTAAACATCAAAGAAATTACAGTACTAACCACAGAGCTAGATGTGGGAGCCTTCAACACGGTTCAAAGTTAGGGATCCTCCATTGGAATTGAGAGAAAAATATGGCCCCTATCACCAAGAACATGGTCTTCATCAATTTGATGTCAAATATACTAATTAGAGGAAACAATCAAGTAAAGGAGGTGATACATTACTAGAAATTAACCTTAAAACAAGTTGGTGAAGTCCATTCCTCAAACCAATGGAGTTTCCATGAGCTTCATGGTGAAAAATGGCCGCAACAATGGTGGTGGAAGTGGGAGCCGTCGGGTTGAAGAAGAAGAAATGCGGGGGAGGGAAAGGGGGATAGGGTTTTGTACCGTAGTATCTTCACATCCGGTTTCTAACACCAACCGGCTGTGATGAAACTCATCACAGCCGGCTGGTAACTGGAACCGGCTGTGATGGTGCCCCCCCATCGCAGCCGGTTTGTTATACCAACCGGCTTTGATGAGTTTCATCACAGCCGGTTCCAACGGCTAGGAACCCACCAACTTTGGAACCGGCTTTGATGACCCTTTCGCAGCCGGTTCTCAAACCCAATGCGGGCATCACCTTTGGAACCGGCTGTGTTGCCCCCTTCATAGCCGGTTGTCTCAAAACCGGCTGTGAAGGGGGCATATGGGAAAGTTGAATGTATAGTAGTGAGCCTCTGCGTCTGGCGTTTCGGCGGGCAGGGTGCAGTCTACAGGGTAAGATTGTATCGGTCCCTTTGCTCATTGCGTGCCTCGCTGCATGCTGACCGATGCTGCTGATGCACTCAAGATTTGGGACTCAGGATGAGTGGTACAGTGAGGTGGAGCGTTTGAGGCACTGAGGCATAGTCGCAGAGGGTTCACGGGATGTGGCACAGGGTTGGGACTCAAGTTGTTTATATGTAAGATTAAAATTCCACAACAGAAAAATTATGTTTCTACCTCAATTTTCAATGCCACTAGCGATTCTACCCATTTTTTGGATTTATAAATTTGCTCGTTATTTTAACAAAGAATGCTCAGTTTACCCATAGTTTTTGAATTCATCAAATTATTGTATAAATGTTAAAATATCGGTAAACTAATAAAAGTAGGTGCTAATATGTATTGTCAAATTATCGTTTTATAGCTGAACACATGTTAAGTATTGTTGATAGAATAGGAGCAAATTCCATCTTCAGTTGAATAAACAGGGGTAAATCACAAAGTTGAGAAACAAGAACAAAAATCATCTTTGACTTGAAAAATGAGGGCACAAATGAAAATGCCCATTAATTAATCTCTTGCTAATATATGTATTTATTTACAAATATTGTTCTCTAAAAAAGGAGAATAGTATAATTAATATACTTGAGAAAATCAAATTACTGAAGCTGTCAAATGCAGAAAAGGACGTGTGTATATATTATCTTTTGAGTAAAATTTAATAAAAAATATAGTTATTATTCAACTACGAAATTTTGTTTGATCCAGGCATGTTTGGAAGATATGAAAAGTTGTTTAGCATGGATGGGCCCTTTCCTAAGCAATTTGTCCTTTTCGGCAAGTTTGGCCTTCACTCTAAGTCATGGTATGGTAAGGGAGAGGGGAGCACCCATATATTTAGGACAACATGCCTCATATGGTTTGGTAATGTGGCCACCTTCTACACACTTAATTACAAATATCTAACTCTAAAAATTTCCCATCCTTATCTAACTATATGCAAATATCTAGCCACTAGAGTATTCCACAATTGACCATGAAGTATGGCTACCTAAATATCTAACTTCTACACTCTTTTGACTTTACTAAGATCATATATATCTTCATGTATAACAAAGTTAGGGTCTTGTAATCCCAACAACTTTATATAAGCTACCGAGTATGCATTTCTTATTTTCAACAACAATTGATTGCACCACAGCCAAACCATCAACCACTTTTAGCTCTATGATCATGTCATCCTCCTTAAAGTTTCCATTCCAAGAATAATCAGACTTATGGATGTCAAATATGACCACTAAAAATCCTATTCCCATTTATCTATCAAGATATGAAGTCGAACTAACTTCCTGCCTTTTTAAATTGGTAAATCTTAAACATCGCATAAGAGAATGTGAATTCCTTAAATGACACAACATGCCTATAATACAATAATACATTAATAGGTGTTGCATAAACTCCAATAAAAAACTTGAATAAAAATAGATTTATTGATTAGCATGAGATTATAGAGTATACAGAAAATAAAAAATTAATTCAAAAACATATACACTTGAATGAATTAACAAATACAACATATGAAATCTTATATGTTGAAAAGGAGGGGTGTATATATTATCTTTTCAGTAAAATTTAATAAAAAACTATAGTTATTGTTCAACTATGAAACTTTGTTTGATATGAAACTATACCATTCGAAGATATGAAAAGTTCTTTGGCACAGATAGGCCCGTTCCCCAATCAATTTATCCTTTTCGGCAAGTTTGACCTTCACTCTAAGTCATGGTATGGTAAGGGAGAGGGTAGCACCCATATATATAGGACAACATGGCTCATATGATTTGGTCATGTGCCCATCTTCTACACACTTAATTACAAATATCTAACTCTAAAAATTTTCCATCCTTATCTAACTATACGCAAATATCTAGCCACTAGAGTATTCCACAATTCACCATGAAGTATGGCTACCTAAATATCTAACTTCTAGACTATTTTGACTTTATTATGGTCATATATATCTTCATATATAACAAAGTTAGTGTCTTGTAGGTGTTGAATATTTAACCATCGCATAAGAGGATGTGAATTCCTTGAATGACAACATGCCTATAATACAATAATATATTAATAGGTGTTGAATAAACTCTAATAAAGAACTTGAATAAAAATAGATTTATCGATTAGCATGGGATTATGGAGTATACACAAAATAACAAATCAATATAAAAACATATACACTTCAATGAATTAGCAAGTACAACATATGAAATGTTGTATGTAGCGTAGAAATCGATACTCGATTAGTATTTTTTTTGCTTCATTTGAACAGGTTTCTTAGTGTCACATTAGTCTTGCATTGGTTTATCCTGACCGTCATTGGTGTGCATTTTTGTTTGAAGTCAACTTGTTTGTGCCTCCTCAATTACATGGTCGTATCAATTTCGCTTTTGGGTCTTTTCCTTTCTTATTACAATTCTCCAAGAAATTGATTCAAAATTGAAGTCAAGCTTTCATTTACTAGACTAAAGGTTCAAGAGGCTTCAAATACAAGAAACAAAAAGACAATTTGAATAAATGTATAAAAGGCTTGAAAAGAGCAATTAAAGAAAGACAACACTTACATAAGTTTTCGTCTAAACCTAACCACATAATATCAGGATATTTAACCCACATATCTTCCTTGGTAGTTAAAAGATAAAATTCTCCAGCTTTCTGTAAGATAAAAGAAAAAAATTCTACCCTTAGGAACTTAAGATGCTTAAATTACATCACACATATTCCATCATAGCAGCACAATATCTAATGTGTCAACAAACTACTATGCAAACATCTTCTATTAATTTGTCAAAATGGGTTCTAACCATGAACATACATATTTCACACTACAACAACATATCTCAAAACATTAGCCACTCAAGATGTTCAAATGACTGGATACATGTTCTATTACTGTAGCACAATATGAAATGCATCGATCAACTAGTATTTAAACAACTTATAGTCCATTGTATTGGTGAAAAGAATTCTAACCATGTCAGTATAGTCATACAACAATAGGGGAAATTTGCATCAAAACATGCATTTGATCGATATTACGAATCGTAGACTCCCAAACAATTGAGAAACTTAGAGTAGATTTCAGAATAAAGCGCCATGTGTGAAACCTTTTCGCCAAGGTACATTACCCAGAAAAACACTCTACATCGCATTATTATAGCGATGATAATGTCTAATACTACAACTATAATCAGAAGAATTATAGGTTCGTCCTATAGGGAACTTGCTAAATATTTGGTGGTTTCTTTCCCTTGTTGGTCCTCCACGCCTCCAATCCTTCCTCCATGTGTCTATTGGTCATTTCCTAATAACATTATAAACAATAGGTAGCAAATAATTTTCTAACTATTAAAAGGAACATTTATGAGCGAGATCGTCTCTAAATTTATTTGTCATGCTTGAGCTCTTGTGATTGGACCATGAATGGTTTGGATGTCTAGATTGGATAACACACCTTGGACTATTCAAGAGACGCACTCATCTCCTAATGTCCAGCGTGGATAACACATAACCTTTGAAGAAGGCAGGCGGGAGTAAAATGTTCTTAATCATGACGAATGGTACTTGGAAGGTTGTAGATCGTCCTTATGGGTGCAAACACATATTCTCTCCATCCCAAAATTATTGTCCTTCTCATTTACCGATAAAAGACATCAGTTAATTATATAAAAATATATTAAAAATTTATGATACAATAGATATCATTAAATAGATATTTAGATCTAGTTTTCCATAAAAAAATATTTGGAAATGGTGTGGTGATTCTGTCACAAACTCACTAGGCGGAGAAGATGTTATGTCGCTTTCGCGATAGTTGCTATACATCTGTCTCAAGTTCTTACGATGCCAACCTAACCTTAATGAAGAATAAAAGGATAATAAGGAATCAGCTGAGATACTCTCAAGTAATTGGTTCATTGATGTATCTAGCTAGCTCTATGAGACTTGACATCGCCTTTCCTGTAACCAAATTGAGCCAGTTTATTTCAAATCTGGGAGATGATCATTTCTGGAAAGCTCTTGAGAGAGTAATGTGCTCTCTAGCACGGACAATGGACTATGAAATTCACTATACCGGGGACCCTAAGGTTCTAGATGGTTACAATGAATCAAACTGGATTTCTAATGCTGATGAGATTAAAACCAGAAGTGGATTTTTGTTCAAATGCGGAGGAGGCAATGTTTTCCGGAAGTCAGCAAACCATCTTAACAAGGTCAACAATGGAAGCAAAACTCACAGCTTTTGATACCACTTACTTGAAAAATTGATATCGATGATTCTGGTGGACTGTGATTGCTAAGGAGAATAGTTCAAATGACAATATGAATTTGTCTAGACATGTGAAGAGGCGGCTGAAGTCTATAAAGAATTTGAGAAACCCTATAGTTATAGCCCTAGATTATACTCAAATGCCTATGAACTTGGCAGATCAATTCACATAGGGTCTTTAATGAAATGTGTTAGACTATGCATCCTTGGAATTGGTCTTGAGACCCACATGAGTTACTATATAGTGGTAACTTGATTTGTGTGATCGGGGATCCCATGAAGCAGGATGGTGAAATAAGCTATAGTGTGACTGAGAGAAGAGAACCTTTGTAAGAAGCTCATTCCATGTCAAGGTGAATTTCTATTCAAATTCGTATAGTAGATGGTTCATACCTTAATGTGATCATGTGGTTTTCATATAAACAAGGCAGTTGTTTCCTTGAAACATAGATGTCCTACAAAACATCTTTGAGGGATACACCTATATGACTCTTATTATTGGTCATAGCCTATGAGATGTGGGTGACCTATGTGCTCCAACACAACAAGAATGCTTATGTAGCCAAGTATCAGTGTAGGGCTCTTATCAAACATGTTTGCACAAAACTGGCAATTCAAGGCATAGTTCATTGTACAGTTGTGAATGAGTGCAACCTTAATCCTAGAAGGAAGTTCAACGTAACCAAAAGAGCATCTAGCTCCCTATTGGGTTTTGGTGTGTTGTGTGACAACAATGATTAAATGACTAATGTTTTTGTCCAAAATTGTGAGCAGGTTGGTATTCATTTATTCACAAACAAACATTGTCATAACAAGTTGAATATTTATTATATGGATCGCACTAAAAGAAGGCAAACAAATATATGATCCCGTGATGATATTATGTAACTGTTGAAATGCAAATATTGAGCTAAACATAGAGATGGTTTTCATGACGAAGATATGTTTTGGCAAGTCTCTAAATAACTTGTAAAGTGAATGATAATATTCCTTGGACTGTTAATTGCAATGCTTCATGGATATATTACCAATAGGGCATGTGGTTATATTTCATATGATGGTCCAATTATTGGAAGCTTGCAAATCAGATCAAAGACACGATAGAAGCATGAATCATTGGGTAAAAGAAAACTATATTTCAAGTGATGGAAATGCAAGACTTCAAGGTGTCCATGGTACAAGGTGACATGCATATGTGACACAATTTGGTCGTATCATTGGAAGGTTGCGATATATGATCTATTCTTTGAAAAATATAAAGAACGCGCATTTGCAAAGGGTTTCAAAAGAAAGGAAATGTATTATGAATCAGGAAAAAGAAACTGAGAAGTTTTTTCAATGAGAATTGGTAGAAATATCGACATAGTCAATGGAAATGGAGAGTTGTTCATGGAGTGGATTTCATGAGAATAAATTGAATTGCAATCTTGATGAAAATCAAGTGACTCGAAGATGAAGGTTGTTTTGACCAAGTGCTTGGATTTGAGAGACTAAGCAAAGGTCGAGGGAAAATGACAACTTGGCCGTGAAGAACCCAACTAAAGTGAAGAATTAAGCCAAGTAGTTAACGCCGAGGCTTCAATGGTTCAGTGAGTCTCATAGTAGAAAGCACAACCATTCTATATTAAGATGATGAAGGTGACTAAATGAACCAAAGAATGGATATCACTCTTATGAATTAGAGATCTCTGTTCAAGTCACTAGCTCAAAGGTTTAAGTCACTAGCTCAGAGGTTTAAGTGTTCAGAGACAAAAAAGAAGATGATGTAGATCCTCATAATGGAATATTGATCAAGTATGGATCACAAGGCTAAAAGAGAAGCTCAAGTTGATGAAAATGCATTTATTCTTAATATTGAGTTTAGGAAGAGTTTAGAAGTCGAACTATTAAGGGGATGCATCACATTGTGTCTTGACTAAATATCCATGCTCAAAGTAACCTATGTGAGTTCATGAGAGACACAAAAGGACACACGAACACTTAGCTTGTGTTGTCTGGGGTAAATGGAAAGTTCCAGTTTTGTCAAACCGAAAGTTCTTATTCTTGGGTGGTTTGTAACTGACAAGGTACAACGGCTAGTTGTTTGAAATCCTAGAAGTTCTAGTTTTAGAAAAACGGAGGTTCCGACTTCTAATGGCTGCTAACGGCTAGTTTCTTGGAGGAGATATATAAAAGCCTCACCAACCCCTCTTGGGCTTGTTGTTGTTGTTGTTGTGGTGGTGCTGCCTGTGCGTCTAGAAATGAAAGAAAGCCAAGTCTTTGTAACGTACTTTGATTCTAGATTATATACTTGTGTTGGATAATAGAGAGAAACCATGAGCAAGCCTATGAGAGAACAAACACTTTGAGCATTGCTAGTTGGTCACATTATACAAGTGATACATTTGTTACTCTTGGTGGTTTTGCCTCCTAAATGGTTAGAGGTTGCTCCTGATTTGTGTGCTGAGCTGCGGGAATTTTGAGAGGGTTACGCTTCGCCCCCTTAAGGAAAGAAGCAAGATAGTGGAAATGGGGAAGTGGTTGAAAAGGACCTACCTCGTTGGGAGGAGTTGAAAAACACTCGCTCCCTAAAGAGTTCCTCAATGAAGAGTAGGATCCTTCGTGCTATGGAGTAGCACATGGTGGATCCCTTCTATTTATTCTTGCATTATTTGTGTATTTGTGAAATTGGTTGATCTACTTGGTTGCAAGTGTTTTTGTGCTCATGGACTCTATGAACTTTCTAGGAAATACTAAAAGATTTCACTATGCAAGCTTTATTTGTTCGGGGCTCGTGAGAAGGGGTTTTGATCTAGGTGCTCTTTTCTGTGTAAAACCAGAAGCCCCAGTTTGGCAAAATCAAAAGTTCCAGTTTAGGTGGCTAACAACTGGTTTTATTGTGAAATATTTTCCGCTGCTATATTGTTATAAATCTTAGGTTGCCCTATTAGCCCCCTCTAGGCGACATCCAGGTCCTTTTAGTAATAATATCCATCAAATACTGGTATATAAAAACGGATCTGAGAACATTCATGGTACGACATGAAATTAATGGTCGAGATTGTTAAATTATTTGTACTTGAAGGGTGGATCGTTGGTGCACCCTTTGTGATGTCAATAAGAGGAGACTAGTGTGCCACATGCACTCTAGCCCTCCTCGCTAATTCATGTTATACCGTGCCATGTTGTGTCGTGACATGCCTTAGCCTGGGTAGGAGAAACCTTTTGCACCAAGGAATCAAAATTAAGGAAACTCTGATTATGGCAATTGATTGATGATTGATTGGGGTTTCCCGATTCCTACCTACCCAGGTTCATTCTCCCCTCTCCTTCACTAGGCAACATAGCCGAGATCACTCTCCCATATGAGACACACTAGAAACCCTTCCTCCTCCACTACTTCTCGGTGTTCAAATCACCAGCGTTGTATGCACACCTCTGGTGAGTACAGATGCCTCAATATTGTTGCCGTCCACGAGATCCTGCTCGGGATAGCCGAGCAATCAGGCTTTTGTGGAGAATCTCTACGCGAATGATTGCCTAGAACTTTTTCGTCTTCATCGGTGATCTGTTCACCTCTGACTACTCCGACTTCACTGCTGCCCACCGTTTTTTGGGACTTGGGGCTCCACTTTGAACATCTGCCTGCATCAACTCCATACGACTACTTCGAGTAGGCTGGACTAATTGTGTCGAGTAACAACGCATTTGGTTCCCTGGAGCTAGCCCTGCGTCTCGGTATAGATTGGTACCTGAGTTCTTGTTGTTCTTGTTATTCATGTTCATATTTAAATCTGAGTGAAATTTGAACGCAGGTACATGCCTTGTTTGGCTCACCCTAGCAATGAAAATATTGCTAAATATCACATTAAATCTTGGAATTAAAATATGGTTGAGAACACATAATTATTCAACCGTCTCCACCATGCCTCCTGCTGGTGCAAACTCGAATTTGTACCGGTCCGACAACCTGGCCATAGTGCCACGCTTGAGAACAGTGTCCACGGACTCCACATGAGGATCCTCTGCACCAGATGTGCCCATTTAGACTTCGTTTAGTTCACCAACTTTTTTCATCACCACAGTAAATTCTAATGTTTGGATACGAATTAGGAGTATAAATGTGGATAACTGACAAAATCTATTCCATAACCCCAGGTAAAACTTATATCAAGCCTAATTATGCCATGATTAGATAATGTTAAATTCTAATATTTGGATACGAATTAGGAGTATAAGTGTAGATAACTGTGACATCTCTGATGTCAAAAGAATTAAAAGTGCACTTAAAACCAATGCAAAAGGGAATTATGGGTTGAAACTTAAAAATTCATCAAAAATTCAAATTTAAATCCAAAAACAAGGGTTGTTTGACACCCAACTGAAAACTCGAGATTTTTGTACTAAACTTGAAAATCTCCAAAAATAAAAGTTGTTTTTCAACACAAATAAGCCCTAGTCACTGTTTGGAACTTTTGAAAATTTTGCAGTTTAGTCCCTCAAAAACTCGAAATACAGTTCTGGGCACCTTTTTGTATTTGGGTTGTTTGAGCTCGAAAAATTTGAAATTTCAGGTTCACCCCAAAAAGAAAATTGTGTCCCATCTCTCAAAATCCAACTTTTATTTTCACACTTTTTCAAGTTCAGTTCAAATTTTTGGAGAAAATTCAAAAAGGAAAACGGAGCTCCACGGGCACCAACAGTGGCCCTGGCGCGCCCCTGCGCTGGCCGGAGCTCGGCCGCCACGTGGCCGGCGAGCGGCGCAGGCAGCGCCGAGCTGGCCGAGCCGCGGCGGACGCTGGCGCTTGTCGCCTAGCACTTGTCCAGCCCCTCCCGAGCCATCACGTCGCCGCCGTCGAGTCGCCTCGCCTCGCGCCGCGGAACGCCATCATGCCGGTCGCGCGCCGCCATGGCCGCACGCGCGCTCGCGCCGCGCTGCGAGCCCTGCAGGCCGCGATTCCATTCTGCTACGCTCCAACACACCCTGTAGACGATCCTCCAGCAGCACGCAAGGATCTCCCTCGCCAACCGAGCCGCTCGCGCTCTGTCCAAGCTCCCAGCGCATCAATGGCGTGTCACGTCGGCCATTACTCCGCGCGCACGCTCCCGAGGCATCCCGACCCCGCTCTAGCGTGCCCAAGCCTCCCACCGAGCCATTCGCTCACTCGCTCACCTCACCAGTTCGTCTCCTCGCGCTCTTCCCCGTCGTCTTCTTCCTCGCGCCGCGCGCACCGAGCCGAGCTTCGCCGAGAAATTCGCCTTCCACACTCCACCATTCCCAAATTCATCGCGCACGAAGCTAGACCTCTACCCTAGCTCCTTTTCCCCCCACTTCTCCCGAGCTATTTTCGCTTCTCCGGCGAGAAATCAAGATTTCCCCCAAATCGCGATTTTCGGCCGCCGGAGCACCCTCACGTCGAGACCCCACTCCGAGCCGTCCCCGAGGTCAACCGAGCACGCCATTAGCTTCCTCGAGCTCCACTGGTGCTCTAGGACCCTTCAAACCCCGACGAACGCCTCCGACCTCACCGGCGTAGCAGTCGCGGCGGCCGCACCGCCACCGCTCGTCGCCGGCGAAACTCCGAGCTTCCCCGGGCTCCCAACCGCCACCAATCGACTCATGGTGAGCCACTGATGCTTTTCCCCCACTTCCCCGACCCTAGCTCGCCGCCGTTTGGCCGGCGCAACTCCGGCGAGAGCCGAGGGAATAAGTTCATCGTCTTCATTTTTCTAGGGTTCCCAGTGTAAAAGTCAGGGACTTGTTCGTGAAGTTTTGAAAGTTCTAGGGTCCCCGGCGTTAAAAGATTCTTAAACCTAGATCTAATTTTCCCGAATCTTGTAAAATCCTTTAAAAATCGTACAAAAATCAGAAAAATGCACAAAAATACTCTCTGGATTCGTGAGATTGTAAACTCCAATCTCCTTTAGGCATCTGTATACTTTTGATGAACCATTTTTGAATTAAAATTCAAACTGTGGAAATTGAAACTTGTGCACCATTTCAAATCCAGAGCTCCGCTAGGGTTGATCTTTGGATATGTTGTTTGTAGTGACTTTGGACAGCTGGTGTCCAAAGGGGACCTAAAAATATGAATTGTAGCTTCGGTTATGAATTAAAATGTGTTTCCTGTCTTTTTGCAGTACAGAAATTATTAAAAATAATCTGTGCAGTGAAAAATCACCTCTTTTCTCCAGAGGGCTAAAAACTTGTTAGCACACCTGTTGAAAATGCAAAACTTAATTTTTTCTCTGTTTAAAACTGGTAAATAAATAGATACATGTTTAAAACTGGTAAATAAATAAATAGATACATGTTTTCTCTGTTTAAAACTTTATCCAAGGGTTATTTTGAGCCACCACTTGGCCAGAGCCCTCCTCATGCTTATGACTAGCCTTGGTAGGAAAATCTCCTGATTTGGTTGTATTTTCAATTTATTATGAATTTATTTCATTTCTGCAGACAGCTGATTGTTATATTTTTAATAAATTATGTGTAGCTCAGATTTAGCTAAATTTTGGAGTGAGCTTAGCTCTTATACTCCAGTAGCTGTCATAAAGTTTATAGATAAAAATGATGAACAGAAATGGAGAAACAAAAATGAGAAGTAATCTAGGTGAAAATTGAGTTATATAAAAGAATAAACCTATTTGCTAATTAGTTAGAATAAAATAAATGGAATCTGAAATTCCAGAACAGCACCCTAAATTGTGAAGTAATAAATAGAATTCTTTTATATATGTACACAATCACCATCGAAGTCAAATAAAAATCTTCCACACCTCTACTTTATTTGTGAAGGATATAGTAGTACTTAAGCATGTCTAGGTGAATATGGCCTTCAAGGCCTTAATCATAGAATCGATAGGCAACCACCTTAAGTTATGCATCTCATGTAGAAGGCGCTGTCCCGGACGGCAACTACCACCTCATCCCCGCTGACGAGGAAGGAGTCCCGGAGGAAGGTGCCGGTGCAGGATCGACCAACCCGGAGGCTAACCCCCAGCTTGAGCAAGAAGGCAAGCCCCGGAGCATGACCTGACTGTTAAAATTATGCATCTATGAATTCCCTATGCTTGTGCATTTACGTTTCAAGGAGTTGATTGAATACCTCAGCTGCACATATCCTAGTACCTATGACTTGCAACACTAGTATGAAAGGATCGATAGGGCATTGCTTTAGGTCCGTTACAAGTCGAGTGATTTCCTGTCACTCGCGAGACATAGGAATTGCTTGTCTTTACTTATGTTGGAATCATAAGGATTGACGGGCGGGATGATAGATGTAGATCTCCCGTCCGTGTATGATAATTGATTAAGGTCGAAATGTGTGGTTGAGTGTGTCAAGTTTTTGAACGTACCACATGCATGCCGATATATGGGAGTCGGTAAGCCCGGTACCAGATTGAAGCAGCTAGGGCCGATAGCCATCTCTCCTTGGAAACTCTGTTTTCCCCTGCCGTACACTTGTGGATATATGCGTGAGACTGTGAGTGAAGCAGTAAACCTTTATCCTAAGGAAATGGACCCGGTTCCGAATTGTGGATCGATGGGAAAGCTTGGGAAACGCTTGTACCTTTTATAGCAAGCATAGTATCCGTGTGTGTTGGGTTTCCCCTGGCCAGGTAGCTAAATTCGGTTCGAACTGTCCGCTTCTCGCGGTTAATGAGACTGCTTGACCGCCTTGCTACATTGAGTAACAAGTGGAACTTTGAGATTGATGAACTTGTTCTATGAAATAAATTGTATTGCACCACTTGTATGCTTAGAGAGGATGCAAATCTAGAATGGTTAAATCTAATAGAATATGATGCTAAAACATGAAAGCAAGGACCTACTCTTAGTTGCTTTTTGGCAAACAAACCCACTAGCCAAAAGCCTCTCATTGTCTAGATGTCGGTGATGTAGTTTTCACCCGACGGGTAAGCCTTGCTGAGTATTAGTATACTCAGCCTTGCTTGTGGCATTGATTTACAGGTACCATGTTGGATGTGGCCGTCGATGCTTTGACTTGGCCTACCCAGGTTCCCCTGGCTGGCACATCGAATGGGTTCCGTCCTCTGCCGAGGATCGGGAGGAGTAGCATCGTGGCAGGCTTCAGCACGGTGTTATTTCTATCGTCGTTAGATTATTCTTCCGCTGCTATGAACTTTTAAATTCCGCTGCAATGAACTTTATTTCCGCTGCAAGACTTTGATACTCTGATTTAAATTCAAACTCGGTTTGTAATAACTCTATGTTACCCCTTTATGTATGTTAAATTTGTGGAATGTTGTAATCTCTGGAACTCACCTTCGTGTGGGCGTGCTGTTGTTTCGATCGAGAAAAGAACGTGGTTAATCGGGTTTAATCCGACGGCGCTCCAGCTTATTCCGGATTAAGTGCCTGACTACTTGATTAGTGGTCCCGGGGTACTTAACTTGGACTAATTTCGGAGTGGTCCGCCACAGCTGGCATCAGAGCCGAAACAGCGCACTGGAGAGAGCAACAAACCTTTAATAAACATTTTTGAATAAAATTTGCCAACTCGTACTTCCCCGCGCTTTGCGATGGAAGGTTATTCTTAGGACCGCTAAGGATGTTATCTAGAACGTGAAGCCTATGTGGGTTAAGGGATCACGATATGATAGGTGGCAAATAGTATATTATACTGACTTCCAGCACTTTTCATTCTGTCATTTACTTTACGTAATGGTGGGCGCAAGGTACGGCGATTGCTGTAACGTACCACGGCACTATATGAAAATATAGTGGCGGCACATAGTAAATACGCCGTGACGGCGTATGAAACTAGAATAGCATGGTGGGCGCAAGGTACGGCGATTGCTGTAGCGTACCACGGCATCACATGCAAATATGATGGCGGCACAAAGTCAATACGCTATCTCATGAGCGTATGAAACTGTCAATATGTTGCCTTGGTGACATATGAACATTGCCCGTTCAATGTTAAACGTTCGGGTGCCACCTCTATAGCGGGTGGTAATGAATGGAGACGCTTTCGTGAGTGCTGGCACGAAAGGTTGATTATACATGCTCTGGAATGGAATTTTCTGCAGGTACACTAACCGCGAATCTGTATGTTGAAACGGTTAGAAAAGTTCGGCTAGATAATATAGGGAGAGACGGATATTGCCTAGCCACCGGCACTAACTTCGTAGGCCAAAAGTTATTGGCATGTGTGTTGGCGAGAACGAATAGGCCGCTCATGCTTTGCATCTCACTGAATTAATATTAAATTTTAATAAGTGACCAAATCGAACCACCGTCGAAATCGAAATCACAACCCAAAATCCTGCTGAGACCAGTCTGTTTGCACCTTTAATTCGAAACTGAAAACTCTGTCAAATGAAAAGGTGTTCCACATGAAAGTTGTCACAAATATTATGAAGCACATGCTGTAGAAATTTCAACGAAAATGGTTCAGTAAAACTGGAGTTATGCTTAAAATAGTAACCCCTGTCTGCTGGAAATTTATGGGAACAGTGAAATAAACATTGAATTTTTACATCATCTTAACGGCAGATTCTGCTCAAACCTTCAACATGAAACTTGCTTGGAATTACTTAAACAATGTCCTGGCCAAATTTGGGAATTTTTCAGCCTGTAGGTTTTGAGTTTTGTAATTTTTACTACACTGTCCAGAGTCTGTTTTTGTTTTCTTTGGCGCTAACCGGTTCTCACCCTTGCCTTTTTCTTTTGGTTCAGAATGGACGCTCACGCTGACCTGGCTAGCTATCCCAACGACGTGTCCTTCTCTGATTGCTTGGGATGGGAAGGCTTCCCTAGCATCTTGTGGTCGGTTTTGCAGGCGCTTGCCTACCCTACACCGCCACAGTATGAGAGGACTATCATCCGAGACCGCGGTGTGACTCGCTCCCGTGTGCGTTTGGTGGTATACCGCCACCCACCGTGTCCTAGCTCCCCCACTTGGACGGTGGAAGTTCATGGACACCACATGGAGACGACGTGTGAGCTAGCTGCCTTGAATGGCATTAGCTCTTTTGTTGCTCAGAACCAGGAGTTGGTAGAGCACAGTTACTGGGGTTGTTCCCCACCGACTCAGCCGGACGATCCCCATTGGATGAGACGCTACCTTAGCTCCCCTTTGAGGATGGCGGAGAACCCCGTCGCTGCAGCCCGCATTGATGATGAGGTGGATCGAGCCTACCACCGGTTGCAGGCACTTCTTGGACGGTCGCAGAGCGAGATGCTCAATCTTGCTATGGACATGTCCGCCCGTGCCCGTGACATAGGGTTGAGAGGACCTCCTTGTCCATTGAGGTGACCACTAGAGATGCCATGATTGCTGACTTGGAGAGGCAATTGAATGACCTCCACATTGCGCACAACAACACCCAAATGAGTTAGCACAAACAAGGGATGAGCTTGAGGAGGTACACGGTCCTTGGAGCATGCCAATGCTATGCTAGCCGCCCATGATGCTCAGCACCTTCTTGAGCAAGAAGGAGGGGATGGGAAGGAGAGGCCCCCGATTCCGAACATGGACACCGAGGATGACATGCCGCCTCTTCCAGCTCCACCATCACCTATGGGCAGCGAGGCTACCACTAACAATTTAGATGATTTCTAGATGTGGTAGTGGCAAGTACTCCTCCGCTAGGCCTAGATTTTGGCTTCATGTTGTAATAGGCTAGATGGAGTTGAGCTCCCTTTTATCTTTTTGGTGGCAATGTAATTTAATGGTGTGGATGTGTGATCAAAACTTGATGAAGTTGTAATAGCTGTGTTGAAAACATTCTGCAGCTACCTTGTTTTTAATTATTGATGGGTTTTCCTTCATAATTTCTGGGCTGTGATGTGAACTACAAAGTTGTTTGGAATTTGTCAAGTAAAATGATCACCAAATTGCAACCCCATTGGTTAAGCGAAAATAAATGGCAACCAAAACACTACAGCTCGGTCTGCTGAAAACAGCAAACGCAGAGAGCTAAGATTGAATTTTTCGGCTTAGTTCCCAGTCCGAATTTTGATCTGAGCCCAGCATGAAAGTTGTAGAGCATGAAAATTTCGAGCTACTGACCGAACTGGAGTAATTGACTTGCTTCCTGTTGGGAGATATGATTTTTCTTCCAAACTGCGTGCTGATATGTCATTCTGC